>JASDQU011378436.1:26264-43337 GCA_032191745.1 Picea mariana | reverse complement strand
TATGGATGATATATTTTTTAAACCTAAAGTTGTTAAGGTGAATGCTTCATCCATGGGTTAAAGAAAAACAACATTGAAAATGTGAAGAAGTTTATTTATCAAGTAATAGGTATCAAGAAAAACAACATTGAAAAATGTGAAAGAAGTTTATTTTATCAAGTAATATCAATAATAAATATTAAATATTGAGAATTTAATTGGCAAGTAAGTATTTAATGGTGTTGTTTAATTGTTTTATGAAATGGAATTACTCAAAGTTTTGGATCTAATAATTTTTTATCGGATTAGAAAATATCTTTCGAAAATATCATCTAAAAATAATCATTTCTTAGAACATTTAACCTATAGTGTATTTAATTGACACTTCTAAAATATCTTCTAAAAATAATCAAATATCCCCTAAAAATAATCATTTCCTAAAACATTTAAACTACAGTGTATCTAATTGGCACTTCTATCATTTCCTAAAACATTTAAACTACTTCTAAAATATCCCCTAAAAATAATCATTTCCTAAAACATTTAAACTACCGTGTATCTAATTGGCACTTCTAAGTGCACTTAGAATTGTGTTTATTAGGTATTGTTTATGTGCCATTAAAGTGCTATGTAATATTTAATAGGTGTCACTAGGTGGAAGTCTAATGGAGTGAGTTAAAAAATTAAGTTTGGATTTACTTTTTTTTTAAATTTCTAAAATTTAAATCTTTTTAAAATAAAAAATTTATAGTCAAAATTTCTTTCAATTAATTAAATTTAACTTTTAACAAAACTCGTATAAAATTTAGAAAAAAAAAAATAGTTTATGTTTTACTTTATTTAAGATTAAAATTATATCTACAAAATACATTATTATCTGTATTTATTTATTAATAATAATAATAATAATAATCTATTTTTAAGGTCACGGTCAAGCCAGCACACCAAATTGGTGTATGAGACCCCCTTGTTTGTGGGACAAGGGTCTCCCTCCGCCCAGCGATTTGACTGGTAAAGTCTACCAAGGTATACATACCCTACCCCCCTCTGGATTTGAACCTATGACCTCTTAAGAGGAAACACATGTTCTTAACCATTATGCACAACTAAATACAATAAGTATCCAACTATATCCACCCAGGCTTAGTAAGTTTGACTACAACAATATCATGTTGAGATTATTCAATATGATTATAATAGTTTTTTTTTTAATAATTGAGTAGAAAATAGTAAACCACTAGGCACAAAAATCTTAATGTTAGGTAGTCTAATTAGTACAATCTACAAGATATCTAATGAATCATGATAAATGAGTAAAATAATATTTTTTCTAAATTAAAATTTAATTTAATTATATATATTATTAATAAAAAAAATTATATAAAATTATGAATTTCAGTCTCCGTGCAATACAAATGAAATTTAAATTATAGAAATTTAAACATTGCGCCTCTCTCACTCGAGAACAATAATCCTTACCAAACTTAACTATTCAGTAGTCAAAACATGACTATTTATCTGTATCAACCTTGCGAAAGTGAGAGGTTGGTATGTGGTAAAATACTATGATTTTTTTAATATATTTTAAATATGATCACACTATTTTAAATTTGTTAAATTTGTTGATATTAGTTGGATATTGGTAGAAGTTGTTATTTTTTAAAATATATTTAAAAATAGAAGATTTTGTTAAAAAATATTAATTAATTTGTTTGTTTTAAATTTTTTAATATTAGTTGGATATGGATAAAAAATATTATTTTTAAATATATATTAAAAATAAAAAATTTGATTAAAAAATATTAATTTAAAATTATGTTGAATATGAATAAAAATTATGTTTTTAAAATATATTAAAAATGAAAGATTTGATTAAAAAATGTTAATTAATTTTATTTTTTTTATATTTATAAGATAGTAAGAGATATTTAAAGTTCAATATTAACCTATTTCATTATATAAAATCTTAATGGACATTGAACTTGAAAGGCATAATGCCTTTATTAATTTCAATAACAAATTATTAATTTGTGTAAGTGTTTTTGGTATATTTTATAGTTTATTTGTATTTTATGGTGTATATAAGGTATTTGTTTAATTTGTGTAGGTGTTTTTGGTATATCTTATAGTTTTTATAGTTTATTTGTATTTCATGGTGTATATAAGTGTATATAAGGTATTTGTTTTGTAAGTGTAATTTTGTTTGAAAGAAGGTTAAATATTATAAGATTTAGATGTTTTTTGGTTTATTGTTATTCAAAATTGATCTTATAATACTTGTTAAAAGTTAAAGGTCAAATATACTCATTTTTCTTCTTGTTAATTTGAATTTGTGACTTTTTAGGAGCAAACACATATTCTTAACCATTAAACCTACTAAAGCTACTACTTACCATTGTGGTTTTGTTTGTTTACTTATATTCAAATTTTAATTTGAACAAATTTGGCTTCCAAGATGAATCCAAATTAGGCCTTTGAATTTGAAAAAATATAATGAGTTTGTAAATAAAATAAAAGATTATGAGTAAGTTTAGGAATTCACAAAATGAGAGGTAGCAAATCCTTGTCAAACGTACCTATGTTTTGATTTTTATTGAATATTTTATATCGTTAGATTTTGTTAAACATTTATCCCCGTATTTTTTTTTACTTGAAACTGGGGAACAATTTTATTAATCAAAAAAGTGTTGTAGTTGAACTAAAGTGCATTGCTCTTGAGAAATTCGGAGATAACCGAGCACGACAACTCCTTGTCAAAAAAATATGCTTACGGAAAATTTAGCACTATTGTAGATCTATAAAATCTACCTAGACTCAATACAACTTTGAAATACATAGATTAACTAGAAGTTGTTGCATCCAGCAACATCTTCTATTCCTTTTGCAAATTGCTCTAGTTCTAGGTCACCTATGTCCATGCCTTTGAAAAGCTACTAGATAGTGTCTTCTTCTCTGAGTTCCCCTTACTCTACAATGCCCAAGTTGATGTGATTAGAGGCACCTAAAGTCCCATTCTTGCTTAATAGCTATGTGTTCCTTATAAGAGCACATTTCTCTTCCGATCATGTTATTCTCTAGTTCAGTGGAGCTAGAATCCCCATGATAGAGGCAATCTGAGAGGTTATTAGGTGCTCGTTGTCCTTCATTTTCACTATGGATGTGTAAAGAGTGTCTCTATTATCCTTTTTCAATCTCTCATGTACCCCCAAAATTCTTTTTATGTCTTGAAAGTCCATGATTTCCTCAAGAGAAGCAACCAAAAGAGATTGAGAAAGGGATGGGGTGCTTAGAGGAGCTAGTCCAAATTAACCCATAAATTGCCTCTAAGAATTCAAAATTCCCAACCCAGAAAAGATTTACTCCAATACACTTGCCCGGGAACAAAGGACAAACTACTTCCAACTATAATCCAATACACTAAAGGGAATAATGCGCAAATATCTAGAGAAGTGTCAAACCATAACAAACTAGGAACAAAGGGGACAATGCCAACCTAAACAATAATTCAAAACCAAAGGACAAAGATGAAATAAAGGATAAAAATTCAAACCTAATACAAGTGTCTGGCGTAGAAAGGATGGAGAATTAACGAATGATGGGATTCACATGGGAGAATTGCCTTCCTCCCCTAAAAATGCCCCATTTGAAGACCATTATACCACCTGCAATGTGCAATATACCTCTGTAGCATTTAATTACACCCAACTCCTTCAAATTGAACATATGCAGGCGAATAGAGGATCTATTTACATTTATGGAAGGTGTTGGGAATGAAACTCCCTCATGTTGAACATGTAACCTCATAAATTTGAACTATTAATTGGTAGATGATTCATTGTTCTAATGTATAGCTTGATAATACCTTAAATCATTGTGACTTAACACCCCAATTTGTATCTTGTGACATCATTGTTCAGTGGGTCAAATTCCACATTTTGTTCTCTTAGAACTATAAGGAATTTGATTGTGTGAAATCGAGACTCCTTTTTCTCTATTCTAAATAGGTTCAAGGCAATCTAACAATTGTTTGACCCAATAACTTTGTGCAAAGCTTGAATAAGGATTAAAGAGTCTCCAATCACAATAACGGGAAAAAAATGGCAAGCTAGAACCAATTTCAAACTTTGGAAAAGAGTAATTAAAATTGTTTTTTTAATTTATAAAAAATCCAAATTAAATTTAATGATTTTTTAAAACATTTAACATTTAAATTATTATAAAAAACAATTCTTGTTTTTTCTTTATGTATAAAAGTAAAAAAATAAATGTTAAAGTTCAGATGAAGGATAGATAGTAAAGGGTTGTTTTTTTCCACAGAATTGGTGGATATAAATTTGCACTAAATTTCTATTTTTTGTTGTTTAAAATTTATTTCTTAACGTAGAAATGGATTCAACATGCTGAAAAACCCTTGGGACATTCAAATTATACATAAATAATTACTCAAAATTGTGGATCTAACAATTTCTAGTAGAATTTTGGGCAAATGTCCCCAGAAAATATCACTGAAAATTACTTAGCAAAACCTTCCAATCCTATTTATATTTTGATTTTTGTTAAATATTTTATATTGTTTGATTTTGTTAAGTTTCTATATTTAGAATTAATAATTAAATTGTTTTTATTTTTTATAATTAATTAATTAAATAAAAAGAATTAAAGTAAATATTTTTTAATTTTATTTTATAGTTAAACATAAAAAAAAATTAGTAATAATTTTTTTATGATTTTGTCGGTGAAAAGATATTAAAATTTAATTTTTGGATCAATTTATATTTTATATTATTAAAGATAAGTTAAATTAAAAGGGAATATTGTTAATTTTCAACCTTTTTCATATTATAAATCTTAATTCTAAAGATTAAAGAAAATAATATGATTATCTTTAAGGAGTGGAATTTGTAAAAAGTCTTATGAATCATTTAATGTGGTTAATAACATTCACATCTTTATTATAAAGAAAGAGGTTTTTAGCTTGAAAAAAAACTTTACTATAAAGTAAGAGGTTTTTAGTTTGAAAAATAGAGTTTGATGTTAAATGATTTGTAAAAGATAAAGTTAAAGATATTGAACTAGTAAAAATCCTAAAAATTGGAGGACATGTTTTTATTCTTCGCATTTACAATCCTTTCAATATGGTAGTCTAAGTAGGGTTTCTCTAAACCATGGATTCAGAGCCTCAATGTTCCTATTTTTAAAAGAGTGGATAAAATATGGTTAGCCTTCTTTTAGCCAAGTTATATGGAATTATTCTATAAATGAAGGTTAGCATATGGTTAGAAAGTCATGGAAAAATGACTAAAGGTCATGTCAATTTTAGAAGCTATCATTCAATCATGGGCCACTTAGTTACTCTTAAAATCATTGTAGAGGAATGTTGAAATAATAAAACCAATCTCCAATGTTGCTTTCATGACTTTAGAAAAGCTTTTGATGCATGCCTAAAAATAACTTTTGGAATAAAATAGAAGAGTTAAAGGTTCATTTTGCATTGAAAGTCGTTGCAACAAGGTTGTGTGAGAATATTATTGTTAAGTTCACATACACTAAGGATTGGTCATATAAAATTAATTGTAACATAGGTGTTAAGCAAGGTTGTCCCCTCTCCCCTACCCTTTTTGGCATTTACATTGACAAGTTAGAGGCATGTTTGGAAGTAGTAGGTTGTGCTAACACTACTTTAATTGCAATTTTATCATCCTTCTTTTTTATGCTTATGATATTGTTTTTATGGTGTGGTGTCCCTTTGATCTTGACAAGCAACTAAGAATTTTCAAGGATTTTTTGTTCTAACATAGATATGTCATCGTACACTGACAAAAGAAAGGTTATTAATATCAAATCCAAAAGGATCACTTACACCAGTTTGTGTATGACAATAACTACTTGGAAGAAGTTAATCCATGCAAATCTTTTGGAGTCGACGTTCATCACAAGCTTAACTAGAATTATAGCACTGAAAAAAGGATTAATGGAAGGTGGAAAGCCTATTTTGGTACTAAAAACAACTGTAAATCAACAGATTTCTTATTCTAGGACAAAAAGAAAGATTTATTGTTCTATGACAAAAATAATTCCTCTTTGAGACTCTCATTACTCTTGTAATCTTATATGGCTATGAATTTTGCAGCTGCAACATCTCTAGAAAAACATGAAGGAAAATTGAGCAAATCCAAAAGTGATTTATAGTTTACAATCTTAAAATTAAGTATGCCTTGTCATATCCCTTGCATAGAAGCTAGGCTTTTATAAGAGTATGGTTATGATCAAGTATCTTATGTACAAGAACAATACAACTAACATGAAAGACAAGAGGCTTCCTAAGATTGCTTCAAACTCCAATAAAAGTCACTTGTAGTTTAACAAGGGTTGTCATAAAGATGTTAAGTCTGCTAAACCATTGGAGAATAGAGGAGGAGGTCACTGTAAAAAAATGATACCATTAGAAATATTAACACATCTAAATTTAAGGAGAAATTGTGACGTGATAAAGAAATACATGATAAGAAAATTAAGATACTATAAAGAAGTCATTAACCCCAATCTAGAAGATCCAAAGTATATTTATGCTATAGCTAGCTTAAAGAAGAAAACCAACATTGCTCGAGCTCCATAGAGAAATAGGGTGTTGGACAGTTCCTAAAATATAATGGGATGCAAGAACTTGTCATCTTTGTGATACTAAGAAGGTGGAGGAGTGATGATTTTGAACTCTGCAACTAGGCGAGAAAAGCTTGAAGCTCCAACAATGGTGAGTATTCAGCCACCAAGTGGATGGGAAAACTCACCTAGGCTAAGATTGAGTTTTAGGTGTATCCACAAGAATGCTTTGCGGTTTCTACAAGAAGTTTAGTGTGTTTACAGGTGTTTTGAGGTCCTTTTTTAGTGTTATGATGCCTAGTCTTCGTATTGTTAAGCTACCTCCCTTCACCACCTTCGACGATCCTGACATCATGTTTTAGCTCGACTTGCATTGTTTATTAAACCTCTCAGATTTCACTGACCTAGGTGCCTTACTATTTAATTTCCAGCTTGGGAAACTAAACCACTTATCTTCTTTTCAGTTGGAGCTCGTATCATATTTATTGTGGTGTGGGTCTTGTTTATTACTCACTTGGGTTTTTGAACCATCTACCAACCATCTTTATCATTTCTGGATTGATGAATAGTATTAAACGTCCTTTAGTGCTAAACAGGTGTTGTTAGTATGGAATCCTTACCTGTTGCTGACATAACTGGAGACGTCGGGGCACTAATGAGTGCAGAAGACGAGATTAATTGACATTAGGATGGTCTTTTCACAAAGGCTGATTCATTGAGTGGGTTACCTGGCACATTTATTCTCACCTCATGTAAATTGCAACTTAATATAGACATTTACGATCTTTCACGGAACATTTATCATGGGTATACTATGCATCAAGAGACGTTTCCTGGCCATAACCCTCTCTTCGTTCCCTCTGTTGGTGCGAGCTCTGAGCTCCCAAACAACGAGCCAAAGGTTTGTTCTACTACAAAGTTGGATTTTAAAGGAGGTGGTCAGTCGGATAGACTCAAGAATACAAGTAAAACCACTAATCCGACCAGTGTTAGGAGGCAGGTGTGGAAGCCCAATAAGCGAATTAGGAGGATGGTGTTGGGTTCGGATGTGGGCCTCGAAGAAAATTGTATATTGGCTCTGTGTGGATTGGTGGGTAGATTATCTTATTCTTATCTAGTTGATAGTCCAGTATTGGGATGGATGGCTAAAAGCTGGGTTCCTATACTTGGTTATGTGCTCGAATTGCTATGCCTTACAAAGGGTTGGATGGGCTTTATTTGCAAGACCCCAAAAGATGCAGATTTACTGTTGAACATATTCTAGGTGATCGGGGGCAACAGTTTAATGTTAAAACGATGGCAGGTGGCATTCGACCCGCGGACTGAACATTTCCAACTTCGGCATTTGTGGGTTCTGTTTTCGGGTCTACCTTTGCACCTATGGAATGAAGGTGCATTGAGGGTGATTGGAGATGCTTTGGGACGGTTCAAACACTCTAGATATTACCACTATGGAAAAATCTGTTAGGAAAGTTGGAAGGATCTTAGTGGAAGTCGATATACATGGAGGACTTCCGGAGGAACTTGATATTGAATGGCGCGTTCATCACATTACTCGGCGGCTTGACTACTTGGGTATTCCATTTCGATGTAGTTGGTATCAAGGCACTGATCATCTTCATCATGACTGCACTGGGAAGGTGCCTGAAGAGAAGTCGTAAGACTCTCTCCTTCAAGAGGACCCACCCGAATATGTTAATGAAGAGGACTCCTACAGTTGTGAACCTATACACTATGGACTTGAGCCAGGTTCATAGATTGAAGAGGTGACTTCATTTTCAGGTAAATTAAAATACTTTTGCCCCAATTTTTTCTTGTCCTTATCGCTTTGGGAAAGGGATTCTCTAGAAAAATCTCAATGGCTTCAAGTTTCTACCTCGTTAGATAAAGGTATTGACAAAGGGGGCTCTAAAAAAACCCTTCCTGTTGTGGTGACATCGACATTACCAGATGTTGGGGATATTTCCTTATCAACGACGTCTGGACATATTTTGTATGTTTCTCCTAACCTACCATCCCTTACACTTGCAGTCTCACCTCGGCATCCCCATCCACTATTACTTAACCCTCGGGACCAGGGAACTGTTTCGTCACCTTCCCCAACTACTTGTTTAGACACAGCGATAGAGCCGAGCTTCAGAGAATATGAAGAGGACGAGTCCTCACTTAGTGTTGTTCTGGACTCACTAATTCCTTTTGTTCGGGACAATTCGGCTGCGATTAAACTTCCTACCTATTTGGGGAAAACCTTGCATAGCTCCGCGAATAACTTGGAGGCGACTTCAACAAAGATTCAGCCAGGGGTGCCGGGGAAAGAATTCGCTTGGTCTAGGGGCCTTGGCGTAGAACTCTCCCCTATAAAAACTCATAATCCTCGGAAAAAGTTGGCATAAAATAATCCTCTAACCGATGATTTGGTTCCTTCCTTCACTGATAGTGGGGCTCTTAGAGCAATGAAAGCCTTGGTGAGGACTAAGTAATGTTATTAATTTCCTTAAATTTATGAGGGGTTGGAGGCACCCTCAAAGCGGCCTCAGTCTGGAAACTCTTGGATAATGCTCGTCCTGGAATTGTTTTTTTGCAAGAAACTTTGGTGAATGCTCAGAAAGCAAGGGATTTCATGCATCTATTGCGTCCATCCTGGGTTTCGAGTGCAGTAAATTTTGTAGGTACTTCGGGGGGGCTATTAGTCTCTTGGGATCCAAATATTTATGAATTGAATCCATTTCTTACTATCGGTGGTATTCTATTAACAGGAAGATGTATTTTAAACAACCGGGAGTTAGCACTGCTTAATATACATGGTCTGTGCATGGATTGGAAACAATTCTGGAATTCAATGGAAGACAGTGGTATCCTTTCTATTAAACATTTAATCATTGCAGGGGACTTAAATATTGTATTATCTTCGGGCGAGGTCTGGGGAGGAACGTCTGGGTCTGGGAATATAGGTGATTATTACAGAGACCTTTTTTCATCAAAAAAATGGATTGATATCAAGCCGGCGAAGTTGGTTCCTACCTGGAGGAACAAGCGTTGTGGAAAGGAGGCGGTTGCAAGGAGATTAGACAGAGTACTTGTCTCTAAAGATTTTTTATCTATTGTTGACCTTTATAGGTCCTGGGTTGAACTTCCCTTTATTTCCGATCATGCACCAGTTATTTTATAACTGGATTTACCTCCCTACTATAAGGTTTTTCCATTCAAACTGAATGCTATGTGGTTGAAGGATCAAGAGTTTGTGGATTTAGTCTACAAGATATGGAAAGACCCAGTTTTCTTGTCTGAAGGCAACAAACAACATAGAATTGTTTGGAAGTTAAAAGTACTAAAATCTCAAACAAAGCTATGGTATAAAGAGAAACTAGCCAGAAACAATGCTAAGCTACTTACTCTCGAATCAGACATTAAGGAGGCGATTATTATTTTGGCAAGTGATCCTACAAATCATGAAACAGAGTTGTCTCTTCGACAAATGGAAGTAGAAAGGAACAATATATTAAAAGGGGACGAAGATCAGTGGAGACTGCGTAGCAGGGCAATTTGGTTGGCTAGCGAGGATAATAACACAAAGTTCTTTCATAAATATGCTACCTTCAACAGAACACGTAAACATATATGGGAGATCATTGATAGCAAGGGAATAAAGGTGTCTGAACAAGGAGCCTTAAAGGCAACAAAGGCTCAATATTTTAAAATTTTCTATAAGAACCCCCTCACATCGAACACTATAGAACAAATAAAGGTAAACAAACTCTTTACACGTTTTGTAAATGAGGAGGAGTCTTGCTCATTGTACAATTCGGTTACTTTGGAGGAGCTAAAAGTTGTTCTTTTTCTTTTTAAGAAGGATAAGAATCCAGGGCCAGATGGCTGGACGGTGGAATTTTTCACTTACTTATTTGATTTAGTAGGGGAGGATCTCCTAGAGATGGTGGAGGAGTCAAGAAGATTAGGAAATATCATTGGAAATCTAAATTCAACCTTTCTGACTTTGATCCCCAAAGCAAACAAATCGACCACCTTTGACGACTTTCGCCCAATATCATTATGCAATCTATGTTACAAGGTGATATCAAAAATCATAGCCAACCGGATAAAACCACTTCTTTCCAGATCACTTTCTAAAGAAGAGCTGGGTTTTTTACAAGGAAGAAGGATCCAAGACGTTATAAGCACAACTCATGAAAGCCTACATAACATCAAAAAGAAAAATTTAAAATCGCTTGTCCTAAAACTGGATTTAAGGAAAGCCTATGATTGTGTTGACTAGGCACACTTAAGACTGATCCTTCTAAAGGTGGGGTTTGGTATTCAGATGACAAACTGGATCATGTCATGCGTCACTTCATCCTCCTATGCAGTTTTACTAAAGGGTGAGGCTACTGACTTCTCCAGAAGCGA
The DNA here is from genome assembly GCA_032191745.1 of Picea mariana. Lineage (NCBI taxonomy): Eukaryota > Viridiplantae > Streptophyta > Pinopsida > Pinales > Pinaceae > Picea > Picea mariana. The sequence goes on along the minus strand of JASDQU011378436.1, from coordinate 32,354 downwards.
CAGAGGATTACGATAAGGGTGTCCATTATCACCTTTACTTTTCATACTAGTGATGGAAGGACTCAATTTATTATTGAAATCCAGCATTGGTGAAGGCAAGCTTTCAGGTATAAAAGTGTCCAGATTGTTAAATATTCTTCATCTATTGTTCGTGGATGATGTACTCATTATGAAAAAGGAAAGTTTACATGAATGGATAGAAATTGACTGGGCTTTCGGTTCATAATGAGTACATCATCCACTGGGCTTTTGGTTAACCAAACAAAGACGACGGTTCATTTTGAAGGGCTTTTGGAGATTGAACTGGCCCCCTTCAAAATTGTCCTTCCTTATACTTTCTGTGATCTTTCGATCAGTTTCAAATATTTAGGTTACTTTCTGAAGATAGGGATGCATAAGGCAGAGGAATGGGGTTAGCTTGTGGCAAAATTAACCAAGAAAATTGGTTTATGGTGTAACAGGTGGCTTTCTGTGGGAGGTAGATATATTCTAGTCAAAACAGTGCTAGAAGGCCATCTTGTTTATTGGATGTCTATGGAAGCTATCCCTTGCTCTGTTCTATGCAAGATTAGAAAATTGATGTTTCACTTTCTATGGCAAGGCCATAAAGAAGCGCAACAATTTCATCTTTGCAGAGGGGATACTTTATCCAAACCAAAGAAGAATGGTGGATGGGGTTTCCAGAACCTTGCGCACTTCAATATGGCACAGAATGCAAACACCCTTTGGAGGGTCTTAACATAGGGAGGAATCTGGCATAAAGTAGTAATGGACAAATACTTTACAAACATTACAGTTATAAACTGGCTTAGGTTGGCTTCACAAAAATTACGATCTGCTTCCCGGATTTGGACGAGCCTCACAAGTACTATACATGTCATCACTCACTGGTTGGCTTGGCGGATGGGATCCGGACACCTCGTCTCTTTAGGAAGAGACCGAATCTTGGGCATTGGTGACAAATCCTTTCTCTCGGCAGAGCTCCTTTCATTTTTAAATAAAAAAAGAATCTTTGTGCTAGCTCAAGCCTTGGAAGGCAGTGACCCTTTTACTCATTCAAAGGTCTGGATGAGCTGTGAAAATTTGGGACTAAATGGGGAACTTGCTAAAGAGTGGGATAATTATATCTCAGAGTCAAGTGGGGCCGGAATCTCGCTCCTTAACACCGATGACACTCTGCTATGGACCAGAGGCGATTCATCGGGGATCCTCATTGTAAGGAATATATATTCAGTGCTCATATCCACTCAGAATTACCCAATTTGGTGTGGATGGAGAGTTAATCTCTGGAAATGGAATTTACAGTTGAAGATTAAAAAAAAATTATGGTTGGTCGTGGACAACAGGATCCTTACCTGGGAAGTTTTAAATAAAAAAGGTTGGGAGGGCCCGGGGATTTGCATGCTTTGTAAACTTAACATGGAAGACACAAACCACCTCTTTTTACATTGATCCTTTTCCAAAACTGTTTGGTCCAGAATTTCTCACATACTACATATTAAAAATGCTTGGGATGGAACATCTTTTATTGACTGTCTGGACTCTTGGACTTTAAATTATTCTGTTTGAAATAGGTTGGCGACAATCACACGTTGGAATATTTGTAATGAAAGGAACAAAGCGATCTTTGAGGAAAAAGTTCCTTCGACCTGGGCTGTAGTTTGCAAGACACTTGACTCACTTACTAAAATTCCTCATCCTAAAAAATCATTGAACATTAGATAGAGGCCGATCAAGCTGATTGATGGATATACTATTGCTTCTTTTGATGGGGCGGCTTCAGCAGGTGGTTCAAATTGTGGAGTTGGAGGTGTCATAAAATGCCCAGATTCAACTATTTGTAGGTGGTTTATCAACTGCGGGGAAGGTACTAATACAAAAGTGGAGCTTTTGGGAGCCTGGACTACTCTCACATTAGCAAAATATTTGAATATTCAAAACATTCAAATTATGGGGGACTCCAAGGTGGTTATTGACTGGCTAAACCATAAAGGAAATCTTCAATCTACCGCCATCGAAGGATGGAAACACAGAACTATGGAGTTGTCTACAACTTTTCAAGGTATCAGTTTTCTTCATATATTTAGGGAATTCAATAAGGAGGTTGATCTTCTATCCAAGCATGCACTATTGGAACCGAGAGGAAGATTATCATATTTTACCTGGGATGGAGGGACATCAAGCCCTATATATCATATTGATCTGTTTTAAGTTCCAACATAGTTTTTTGTGAGTTTTGGTCCGAGTTATTGACTGCTTTTTTTGTAGTTTATTTGGATATTATGAAGTGTTGGACTTCATTATATATTATTTGCATCTGCACTATGCTAATGATAGCGGATCAAATATGGATGGTATCCTATTGTAATGGATAGTAAATTATGTCAGTTTGTATCCTTTTGGATCATCAAGTTTCAGGTTGTGATAAGGATCTATTGAAGATGTAATTTTTTTTATATATTAATATAATTTTGAGCAAATTTTCTATTGGTAAGAAGGCAGAGGATAAAAATTACTTTTTTCTTAAAATGTCTTGCGTATCCCTACAAAAAATCTCAATTTCAATATATGTGTAACACTACCAACTTTGTTATTCTATTAACTAATCAAAACTATAAAATTTTGGCAAAACTTCTATCCAATTTTTCAAAACATAAAAATAAAATATTGAAACAATTTAACCCCAAGAATTAACTCAAGAGGTTTTGAGCAAGACCTGAGATCTCACCCCAATGATCACTTGGAGAGCTCAGCCCCTTCTTGACTTCAAACATGAGAAGCACTTGAAATTTCATAAAAAAAAATAAAATATTAAAACAAATAAATTAATGAAAAAGCTTTCATTTAATTTTCCAAAACATAAAATTAAAATATTAAAACATAAAATTAAAATATTAAAACAAATAAATTAGTTACTTATATTTTTCAAATAAAATAAAATAAAATAAATTTAAAAAATATAACAATCATCCTCATCTTAAATTAATTTTAAAAATTTCAAATCCATTCACCAACCCTATTCATTTTAAATTTTCAAATTCATTCATCAACCATATTACATAGATCACAATCATATTTGCTTTTAGAATCCAAATCTCCATTGATGAAAAAAAAATCATTTCAAACTTTAACAAATACCCAAATTCAAAATATTTACCAGATTTTTACTTATTTCAATGACTTTTAAAAACCCACGACCATGACTTTCAAAATTATTAAAATTTTAACTTACTTCAAAGACTTTCAACACCCACTACCCAACTTTTTGTTTTTTCTCTTATATTTACTTTTTCCCACCTTTTTTCGTTTATTCCTGGGTTTACCTTTGGGGATTGATCGGAAGTTTCATGCCTATAGATATTTACTTTTTCCCACCTTTTTTCGTTTATTCCTGGGTTTACCTTTGGGGATTGATCGGAAGTTTCATGCCTATAGACGTGGAGACTTTTCCAAGAAAAAGTTGTTCTCAAATTTATATAAGTATAAACTCTTTTCCAAGAAAAAGTGGAGACTTAACATACTTTGATTTTATTTAGTTCCGAATGGCCAAAAAGAATTGCATTGAGATAAATGGAAATGTTCCAAATTATTTTGGAAAATTTACCTACAAAATTTATTGAGATAAATGAAAATGTTCCAAATTATTTTGGAAAATTTACCTACAAAATTTATTGAGATAAATGAAAATGTTCTAAATTAATTGGGAAGTATTTGAAAATTATTTATTAGATTTTTCAATAATTTTAAATTGTATTGGTAAAAAAATTTAACATTTTTAAATAATTGTATATATTAATTTAATCACTAAATTTAAATTTAAATGTAAAATGCATTTATATTGAATAAAATAAATCTTATTAAGAAAACACATTTTTTTTTAACGAAAAACACATCATAAAAAATAAAACAAAATAATTATCCATTTTACAAGATGTAATAAAATTGACATACAAAATGTAACAAAATACAAACATGAAAGCCCCAGACAAAATGAGCTTTTAAAGCAACTTAGAAAAGTAAAGTTGTTTAAAGCAACTTAGAAAAGTAAAGTTACCTAAATATAAGGGAAAATGATTAGAAGGATGGGGCAATTTTTGCTTACAACAAAGTTAAGTTAGTTATAATTTAAACAAAATGTTGATTTCTCATTATATATGGGAACAATTATAAGATATTAATATCTTATCATTAATAAAGTAATGTTTTAGTAAATTAAAAGCAAGAAAAAAAATATAAAAAATAAAATTAGGTGAATTTTATAAATTAGTAAGTCAAATTGTTAAAACAAAGAAAAAACCAAGTCATTACTACACTAAGCATGTGCATTAATAACTAATTACAAACTGAAATTCATGAGTACCATAATATCCTATTGTGATTAGTTATATTGATAAATTTATTTCTTAAATTATTGACAAAATACTTCAAAAGGATTATTGAAAATAATAAATGAGAAATAGAATTGGTATTCATATTATGTCTAAGTGCCATATTGAGGACTAATAGAATGAAGACCCCTCGCTAAATCATGGATGGCCCTCATTAACAAATGGGCAAGCCACATAATTTAACTTGTCATTATGTTGGGTTGTTAAATCATTGAAAAATCATAAAGGCTATGTTAAACTCTCTATGTGATGTTGTTACTTGAAAACTCAAACATTGGCTTTTTATTATCTAAAGAACATCCATTTTATATCTACAATGATTTTATTCACGACTAGTTGTGGTTGGAGGATTGTATATAAGATGTCTTCAAACATATCCCCTTTGGCATGAGAGAGTAACATCAAGTAATAAGGGATGTGATGCATAAACCTTAAGTTACCCAGTGATACAAGTTTGAATTATGAGTTTAAAAGAAAAATAGTTGTAGTAGTGTTGGAATGTTTCCCAAGTAACAAAAACCCGAATTGAATGAGAGAAGGTGTTACAGAGAAAAACTAGCAAGGCAACCTGACACAATCAATTTTAATCACTAATAGAGGACATTAGAAATGAGATTTATGGAACTATTAGGTAAAACAATGAACACTTTTGTCATTTATAAAAAGGACATTAGAAATGAGATTTATGGAAGTATTAGGTAAAACAATGAAAACTTTTGCCATTTATAAAAAGGACATTAGAAATGAGATATATGGAACTATTAGGTATAGGTAGAGCAATTGTCAGTGAACATTTTTTCCATTTATAAGATATAAATACAACTCTCATTGATGATAAAAAGGACAATACCAGTATGAGAAAAATGACATATACATTTGCCTTCATCCATATTGATAATGAAATCATATATTGTATTTATAAGTTATTTAACTTTTTTGTATTGTATTTATATGTAAAAGTTATTTACACATAAGTTTCTTAGACCGTGACAAAGAGTCCATGTCCTAACCTCAAAAGGATGTGTAGAGGAACATTGGATGCCATTTCAAGAAACATTGGATACCATTATATAAGAACACAACTTCCTTTGTTTTTTAATGAAAACCTTGTAAACGAGCTAAGGAAGTACATACTTGCATTCTTTATTAATGTCACATATTCATTGCTTTTAGCCTCATGTTTTACACATACAATGTCACATAAATTACAAAATGACTTCCACTATCAAAAACAAAACTTGCATGTCGTCTCCATCTATAGCCAAAGAAATGTATATAACTTACTTTTTTTACCTAATAACTTGCCTGGATTGAATTTGCTTTCACTGAATAATGTTATTACATGATATAAGATGGTATTGGATAATCGAGACATGTTTTTTTACAAAATCATGATGGTTTGTATCGACCTAAAAGTTTAGTGGTTGCTTAACTTGTATAGTCATAGTCATAACCAAGAGAGATTTTAAAATCAAGCGTTGTCCCCCTCTACATGGGATTGGATTAAGCATTTTTTTTTTATTCTTTCTTTATCTTTATTAAAAGGATAGGTTTTAACAAATTATTATATAGTAATGTGTAGAAATAATATATTTTAAAAAAATTGATAACTATTTTCTTTACGAGATCTAATGATGTGTATTAGAGAGATTGTGAAATTTGTTTTAGATATGATGTTAATTACTTGGTTCCATTTCCAAAA
>JASDQU011378432.1:9573-22628 GCA_032191745.1 Picea mariana | reverse complement strand
CAGTGGGTGGGGAAGCTCCTGTTACGCCGGTTTCAAAGCCCTTGGCCCTTTCCTACAAACCGTGCGATAACAGGATCTTTTGCAAGATCAACGGTCGAGACTTGTTCTTTCGTTGACATAACTTAAAATCTCACTTTTACCTTTCCTCGCTAATTTTCTTAACATATAAGAATAAATCTTGTTGATATTATGGTAGTTGCGGGAGGTATTAACCTCCACATATAACCCCAACGAGAATAGAATATTCCAAGAAGCAAGAAGAAACCCTAAAGCATTGGACATAACCCTAGAAGACAAGTCGGCTAAAGGAAATATTTAATATTAAGTGTTTAGCCTCCAGAATGAGAAGTCGACCCAGACAGCTAAGGAGAAATAGTATAAATACAAGTCGCCAGATCTCATTTGACACACACAGCTCGCAACTGTAGAAATGTAAAGGTACGCACTACGGAAACTGGGTAAGTGTGTAAGTCTGAAGAGTAGCTGCAGCTGCAGGTACTGCAACCTGTATTCTCGGTTTAGGCTTGGACTTTCTATTGGTTATGGTTTGGACTTTTTGCCTTGTGTGCTAGCTCTGGAGAGAGGTACGTTGCATTGATTGGCTATTAGTTCTAGGGTTTGCTTCCGGAATTATTCTCTGTCAAGGTTAAGGTGCTCGGGGGTGGCTTCAACCTATGGTTGGGTGACAATATTGTTATATTGTCTATGGTTAAACGAGCACACCTATTATTTCTAACAGGTTATGGGCCCACACTATCTTCAGACAGTCTAACCGCTGGAACATAGATTAGGAGGATTTGCTCAGTTACAGTTGCAGTTGCAGTTAGTTTTTGCTGTAGCAATGAAACCCAACCTTCTTGTTGAGACACCTTAAGTGAAGAGATTGACCTAATTTATGGATAGCCTAGTGTGCCCTAACCCAACGCACCTCCTGGTACTCTCACCAAGCTAAGACGCCAAGTTTGAGTTTTTGGTCAAAATCAAAGGTTGACCAAGTCAAAGTAGTCATGACTTACTCTATGAAGTCAAAAAACAAGTTAGAAGGGGCTTCTAACTTCAGAGCATGGAAGACAAGGATTGAGCTCATCCTTGCCAAGAATAAAGTGTTCGATATCGTGAAAGGAAAGATCGTGGAACCACAGTTTGAAGAAGGAAAAGAGAAGGAACCTCAGAACATTGCAATTATGGAGAAGTTCAAGGATAGTGACATCAATGCCATGAGTATCATAGTGGACTCTGTCATGTTGACTCATCTAAGAAGATGTACAATGCCTTAACTAACCTCTTCTCAGTTAGACATTGGACAAATAATGAGTCTGAAGATTGAGCTCTGTGACATGAAAATGAATGATGATGACGACATAACATCATACTTTGTGAGAATCTCTCAGTTAAGAGATCAACTACAAGATATTGACGAAATCATTTCAGAGAAGGAACTGGTAAATATAGTACTCAATGGTCTTCCCAAGACATGGGATGCATTTGCCGCAAGCATGAACACAAGGAAGGAGTATCCCACATTTGAAGAACTTTGGACTTGATGTGCACAAGAAGAATCAAGGATTAGCGCAAAAGAGAAATTCCAAAGGAAAGATGATGATCAAGCCTACACAACAAAGTTCAAGAAATTCATGAATAAGAAGAAGTTTGACTCAAGGAAGAAACCCAATCAAGAGAAAGATATGTCAAAAATACAATGCTTCAACTATCGAAAATATGGTCACTACAAGAATCATTGTCCTGAGTTAAAGAAAAGGAATGAAACACACAAAGCATCAGTTGTTGAAGAAAGGGAACCCTCAAAGAAGGCCAAGCAAGATAAAACAAACTTTTTCTTCTAAAACAAGCTAACAATATTCTTCATAGTTCTTGTACATACCATGTTTACATAGTTTATGTACATATATTGCATATCTATTTCTTAGAAGATAAGATGTTCAAGTGAAACAATACCTATGGAAGAATAACAAGATAAGGATTGCTATCACAATGACTACAAGTCAAGCAATACACATGAAAAGATGAAGTACAATGACAATCCTTGGTAACAATTCCTATGGAAGCTATTACATAAGTAACAACTGCAAGATAGGCCAAAATCAGAATCAAACTTGAAGAAACCCGGAAGAAGTAAAGACAGAAAGAAGTCAACAATCAAGAGGAAATTAGAAAAAGACTCATGACATTTTGCAGAAGGCAATAAGGATGCAAACGGAAGCATGGACTCTCTTAGATGGAGGGAGTTGATTATATAATTCCAAAAGAAGAGCATGCATGAAGCAAGGATTAGGAGGGCACTAATCCTAAATGATATGATCCATTGAGGATTATTAAGTATCTATCCATGTTCCAATTGAAAGTAGCAGCCATGATAAATAGTGCGTGTTCAGTTTGACTCTAGAAGAAGTCTTCTTCGAAAAGAAGCCTTAAAGTATCCCTGGTTGTTCATCTACATCCATGATCTATGATGAAAGGAAGAAGTTGGAATCTTTAGGGCATGGAATCTATAGAAGACTCCATGGACCCAAGAGCTAAAGTGAAACATGAGGAAGAACATGAAGATTCCAAGAAAGAAAGAAAAGCCAGAACAACCAGTTATTATACTAAGAATCACAAGACTACCAACTTGGTTTGAACCCACTAGAAGCAATCAAGTAGAAGTAATGGAAGATATGATGAAGAACAGTATATGTAGGAAATTGTGAAAAAGGATTATGAATGGAAGCTTTGCGAGATTCAGAACTAGAGGTTCTTCCAGGAGGAGGAGAAGACTATGATAACAGCTTGTTCCCGTAAACCAGATACACCTCTATCTGAGCTATTATATCTCTTGCAGTATCCATGGATTGAAGTTTACATCAGTTGGTTGTAAAAGACTGTTCTCCCAATAGAGCATTTAAGGAAGAAGCTTATGTAAAGCAATCTCAAGGTTTTGAGGTATACCAGAAAGAGACCCATGTATGCAAATATAAGAAGACCTTGTATGGATTCAAACATCTTGATGCAGAGTATCTCATATACAGCAGAAGCGTGGTGAAAACTTTCTATGACAGAGACAATGTATCAGAATAATTACTCAGAAGTCTAGGATGATGGATTGCTAATCCATGGCAAACTCTCATGATGACAGAAGAAGTGCTACTTGGATATGTTTCAGTTTGAGCCTTGCCACGATGTCATGAGCTAGCAGGAAACAAAAGTGTTGAATTCAACCATGATATATATTGTAATGATCAAAGCTACATGAAGCCTTCAGAGAAAACCAGTGTTCCATAACAGACCAAAGTACATTGAGATCAAGCATTATATTCTCCGTGATGAAGTCCAGAAAAGAGAAGTGGTTCTCCAATATATCTCCACAGATGAGCAGATAGCAGATATTTTGGTAAAACCTTTGTCCAAGATGAAAAGTTTGCAAGTTGGGGCTCGTGGAGACGACTTCCTTATTGAAAAAGGAAGAGATTACTCCCTGGCTGGGAGGGAGCACTGTTGTGTTATTGATTTATGGACAATCATTTTTCAGTTCAAAAAATGGTCCAAGATGAGCAGTTCCTTTCCAGTTTGGAAAGTGGTTTGAGATTTCTAACGAAAAGGCATTTTCCAGTTCGGAAAATGGTCCAGATCGGACGGTAATTTTCGTAATGAAAATGGTTCGATAGATTGTTGATGTACCATAGACAGTGATTCCCCTTGTGGCCAGTGTGGAGGAATGGTCTAGGACAGTCATTCTTCTTGGCAGTCACTCTGAGTAGTGGTCAAGTAGAATGGTCCACCTCGTCGAGCAGTCATTCTTTCGAAGTTCACAGTTGTGAGCAGTTTCGAAGAATGGTCTGTTTTGGAGGTTGGTGCAGGACAGTCATTTCCATTAGGAAATGGTCCGGACAGTCATTCCCTAGGGCAGACTCATTCTATCCAGGTTGCATTATGGTTAGTGCCGGAAGAATGGTCCAGGTTCAGCAATTAGGGACAGGCATTCCCTAAGGCAAACTCATTCTCTCCAGGTTGCACTATGATTAGTGCCGGAGGAATGGCCCAATTAGGTGAATGGTCCAGGCTCAGAAATCAGGGACAATTATTCCTCTATGCTTGAGAAGAATAGTCCAGATAGCCCATGGCTGATGTTTTACTTTCTGAGGGCAGATGCTCTTCCAGATCTCACAGATGTGAGTGGATGACTTAGTTTATATCATGATATTGTTTCTATGCAGGTTGATATCAGAGGATATGATTGCTATGGAGATCGTATGTCTTTGGATAGTAGATGTATGCTACTGTGGTGGATGTGTTCCATTGGTTGTGACTATGTATCACTGATTGAGTAGTCGTGTTCTACTTGGTGTGGTTGTGTACCACTGGATAGTAGTCGTGTACTACTATGGATAGACACAATTGTGTTCTATTGAATGACATTGTTCTGATTGTCGTGTAGACTATCAGTAGTGTTGAAAATGATTATCAGCTAGATAGATAGTCAATGTGCTAGTGGACAGACATTCTCCAGGCTAAAAATGGTCCAGGACATTTATTCTTCTAGGACATATATCTGGATTTGAAGAATGGTCCTTGTAGCCCATGGCGTGGCTTCCAGCATCTGTTGGAATAGTTATTCTTCTAGGACATATGTCCGGATTAGAAGAATGGTTCTTGTATCACTTTGTGGAGTGAGTGACTTATTCAGCATCATGCCTGATTACTCAGATGGAGTATGGCTTCGAGAGATGATGCAGTTGATGCTATCAAATGATATTGATAGTGATGATGGTGCTCGTGATCTAATCATGAGATAGCGTGTATGGATATGATGATGCTACCGGTTGAATGGTATGTTTGTGCTCAAGACCATTGCCTTCAATACCTCCCTAGCTAGGAGGGAGTGTTGATATTATGGTAGCTGCGGGAGGTATTAACCTCCACGTGTAACCCTGATGAGAATAGAATATTCCGGAAGCAAGAATAAATCCTAAAGCATTGGACATAACCCAAGTAGACAAGACAAGACGGCTAAAGGAAATATTTAATATTGAGTGTTTAGCCTCCAGAATGAAAAGTCGGCCCAAACAGCTAAGGAGAAATAGTATAAATACAGGTTGTCGGATCTCATTTGACACACACAGCTCGCAATAACAGAAATGTAAAAGTGCGCACTGCAGAAACTGGTTAAGTGCGCAAGTCTGGAGAGTAGCTGCAGTTCCAGCAACTACAACCTTATTCTCGGTTTAGGCTTGGACTTTCTATTGGTTATGGTTTGGACTTTCTGCCTTGTGTGCTAGCTCTAGAGAGAGGTACGCTACATTGATTGGCTATTAGGCCTAGGGTTTGCTTTCGGAATTATTCTCTGTCAAGGTTAAGGTGCTCGGGGGTGGCTTCGGCCTATGGTTGGGTGACAATATTGTTATATTGTCTATGGTTAAACGAGCACACCTATTATTTCTAACAAATCTGCGTAATAGATGCTGTCTGGAATTGATTTAATGCAGATTTCAAGTCTGATATTTAATTTACAGCAAGCTGTTCCACAGATCTGAAGTGGTTTTTGGCAGGCAAAGTTTGATTTTTATCTTCAAAGTTCACAAAGCATAAGGATTCCTCCTTGTGGCTAGCAAGCAATAGCCAAAAGTGCAGAGAAATGGTGACAAATTGACAATGTACGTTCGCTTGTTGATATTTGGAACCAGACGATTTTGAATGTAACAGATGGTAAGAGAGCTGTTGTGAAGGGTTCCTTACAACCCCCCAATTAGCCCAGCTACATCCTCTCAGCCTGGGGCACTCTCCTGATTATATCACCAAGCCCAACAGCAGTGACTTCACTATAATCGAATACATTGCAGAATCTTGCAATGACTCAGACTAAGACCAGTCCCCTTTCTTCAATTTGTTCGTATTCTTCTTTACCATTCACTTATACATTGTACAAGATTTCCTTCATTGATTAAACCCTTTCTTTTTTCCCCTTCGAATCTTCCCACATTGTTTTAAGCCGAGACTAGTTACTTTTTAGGATTTGGTCTAAGCACTTTGTAATTTACTATTGGCATTTGTCGCACTCTTGAGACCCATCCTTTCTTTGGTCAAGAACGGACGTTAATATAATTTGTAGAGAAATATAAGTAGAATTTATATAATAAGTACATGCAACCAATGTTAATTCCATTTGAAGTAAGCAAAACACGAGATCAAAAGCCAATGTAAGCATTGTAGATTTTCAAGATTTTAAGATTTGAGAATGAATCTCAAATAGGTTTTTAGAAAAATATATAGACAAAGATATGCATAACACATGAAATGATTATCATGTCAACCAAGAACATTTACCAATTGAATACGAATGAAGGTGATCATTTTAAGGTTAGATTTTGGCATCTAATCACCTCATTTTGACTACCACTCCCAGCGGCACGTGGCAAGAATCAAATTTGAGACATGAATTTGCAACTTGAACAAATTTTCATTTTACCACTTATTACAATAAAACTTGAATCATGTGACTTTTCTAAAAGATAAAGTTGAATGTAAATATTGTTTCAAAAAATTGTATCACAACCTTTACATGGAAATTTTTAAAAAGTGACTTTAAAACAACTAAATAAAAGTGTCATTCTGTGTGGTAATTATTCATCTATACAACTTAAAGAGAAAGGACCTACCTCTTACCTGAACGAAAGTAGTCATGTGACTTTCCTCATTTGAATCTTTTGTTGTAGAAAACGAGTGGAAATGAATTCTACACCATTTGCTTGCCTTGTGCAAATATCAGAGAAAAAATAAAGTTAGGACAAGCTTGGAACACATTTAGCATTATATGCAGCTTAAGATAGAGCACCAATAGTAATTAAAATATGACATTATCATTTTAGTACCTTTGTGGAAAGAATGACATATTGAGAGAAAATGTCACAAGCGTCTGCATATTGCAAGTGTTGTTGTGCCACATGTAAAATAGAGATGTTACACTTGCAGTGAGAGACCCCAGAACATGAACTTTCTTCCCAAAAGGCCCATTACATGGTCAAGGAAGCAAACATAACAACAAAAAGATGAACGAATATGTCAATAATAACACAGCATCATGAGAAAACAAAAAGAAAATAATGTATCACTTTCTTCCCAAAAGGCCCATTACATGGTCAAGGAAGCAAAAATAACAACGAMAAGATGAACGAATATGTCAATAATAACACAGCATCATGAGAAAACAAAAAGAAAATAATGTATCACTTTCTTCCCAAAAGGCCCATTATATGGTCTAGGAAGAAAACATAACAAAGAAAAAATGAACGAAAATGTCAATAATAACACAGCATCATGGGAAAACAAAAAGAAAATAATATACAAGGAAACTAATGATAATTTGGATATTGGAGCTATATGCATAAAATCAATGGTTGCACCACATAAAGATCGTGTGATGTAAACACTACTTGATGATTAAACTATCAAATGCTTCAGAGCACCCCCAAAAAGAGGAAGTTGACCAAACACTGTGAAATGTACAAATAGACAAGTTAATGATGGGATTGTAACATATCACCATGATCCATGCAACAATTTGTTCAAATGAAATACCACCCAGCTCTTGTGCAAACTTGCATTAGTTAGTAAAACTTGCATCCCTAACCCTTAAATATGACCAAGAATGTGTTATTCTTAAACTTTATACAAAATTGCGCAAATAAATGTGAGGATACTACAAGGCCTTCAACAATCTGATGCAAGTTAGAGACAATTGTTGGAGTTGAGGTCCCTAGTTGATTAATAAGCTCAATTCGATCCTCAAACACCTGATGTTGTACACAAAGGAGACAATGTCAACAAATACTTCTTACTACTTCTAGAATGCGTGGAACATATTTAAAATTCAAAATCAATGTCTATTCATATAAGTGGAGCCTTATTAAAAAACATAATTGGACTTTTATTGATGTCAAAGCCAAAAGGACTTTTACTTTTAAAAACAAAGTATGTTTCCACACACTTATATTGCACAAACATGCACCCATCCATCCATACATAAATAGAGAGAGATTACTTTGAACAAAATGCAATTACTTTGAATAAAATGCAAGGAAGAAAGAGAAGAAAGAACGAGAAACTGAATCAATTATATATATATATATAGACAAACACACATGTATTATAAGACATGACAATTAAAACAAGTTCTTTCATCTACGGATTAAAATGTTAAATCTCTCTTTCATCCACATGGAGAACTCAACTATCCTTGAACTTGATGTCTCTCATAAGTCAGGCATCGCAATTAGCACCAACGAGTTTACACTAGGTACCCTCCATGAAATGCAAAGAAGTACCCAAAAAATTCCCCACGAGATTTTCCTAGGAAAAAGAAATTCAACTATCCTTAGATGGACAAAATCCATTATCAATTGTTTATCAAACAATACTTCAAAATAGATTTACAAGTTATGAAACTTGCAAATAACCACAAGAAGGATATGAATTCATCACTCCTCGAAATACAACACAGTGAGAAAGATCATCTTGTCAACTTCGCAAAACAATCAAAAGAAGCCATCAAAACTAAGAAGCTTGAATTATTCCAAACAAAAATTTTAAAATTAGAAAAGGACAATTGGGGTCAAATATACCAAAATCCAGGATGGAGTTGCAAAGAGGAGAGGCACCTTTTGCCTCCCTCTCAACCCCCCGAGTGCCTACCTCAAAACCTAGTATGGTTTCACCATCGAGATGTAAGGTGTGTGATGGTGGCCACTTGGCCCGAGGATGTTGTTGCATTAGGAATGAAAACGAAATCAAGACAACTTTGGAGAATCGCATGGTATGTTGTTGCTTCAATTCCTTTACTTGTGTTATTGGTTTCTTCATGCATGGATGATAGGCAACTTAGATCTATTAGTCTTTGGATCCCTGCAGTAGACAAATCCACAGAGTATGAGATACATTTGCCAACGTTTAACTACGGGGTAGTCAAATCAACCTAGATTTTGGTGTTTTAGGGCTCATAGTGGCAAGATTTGCTTCTACAACTAGAGGTACTACATGTAGTCATCTCGTTGGGTGGACCTAACAATGCCCTACAAGTTGGTCTTGCTTGATAGTCTCTTGGAGCAACTATATAGGGTTTTCAAAATGTTGGTGGCTCTTGGTAGCTAAGTTTGAGTTGGATTTGGTCTTCTTCATCACTAAGCTAATGGGATTGTGGTGATTGAGGCTAAGGCTTGGGGCCTAGTGTCCTGCATTGGCTTCTCTTTCGATGATGCAAAGCTCTTATCAAGACTAGGTGGCCAAAACTCTCATCTGGTATATTGGCTCTCTATGGCGACTATATTTTATGGTCAACAAGTATGGTTTATGCAATGTTATCAGGATTGAACCGATCAACCCAAAAAAACGGAACCAGTAAAAAAATCATAACAAAACCAATTGACCAAAAAATACATAAAATATTCAACTTTTGGTAAGAAACAATATCTTCATGTACATTCGAGTAAATCCAAACCATTAGACATGAAATACGCAATGTTTTCTCATGTATATAGCATTGTGAGGGAGAATATAGAAAAATGGCACCTAGTGCAATACACATTTGAACCAAAATACATTAACATTGAGGCTTTAAATGGTATGCAGAGTCCAAAAATAATCATACTAATGTCTATGTTATCCCCTACCTAGGGATAACTAAGGAGATCATGTCTCGAGGCCCACATGTCCTAGACATGGAGTGTCGAGAGTCGGATGACTTGAGCATGGCCCCAGAGGGCCCCTCTTTTCTTCAGTGCAGCCCATCTATCAACAACATCATCCATCCCACCAGCCTGGTCCTGAAGTAGCAGTAAGTCTTGCTCCACGAGGTAATGAGTCCAGGTATCATGGTATGTGTCACTCTGATTATTGAAGAACTTAAGTATGTTGCAATGAATTCTCCTTCATTTCATAACGTTTGCTTGGAAATTATGCTCTTTGACTTGTTCATACCTAGGAGAGTGACATGATGCCCTAGTAAGTTAATCTCCCTTTAGGATGAGTTGCCACTAGGTGCGTCTATCAAAGGTCATCATCCATTCCGTCCATACTTACCACTTTCCATCCTTATTCCCCTCATCTTTCCCCCACCTTGGTTCGGGCATTGGGTTTGCCACACTAGGAAGGGTTGTGCCTTGCCTTGTGGAAAGAAGGGGCTAAAGGCCCAGAGGGTAAAAGTAGCCGGCAAGAGTTAAAAGCCAAAATGAAACCTTTGAGATGCTTCGCCCAGGGATTCCCAAGAAAGCAGTAAAAAGCTTCTCGGTAAGAAAAGGAAACTCATAAGATAAATCAAAACTCAAGGTACTAGTTGGTGGATGGGAGGTCTCATCATGAGCCGGTCTATTAGGACCATGGGCATGTAGCGATATGACACTACCATTTATTTGGTTACCAAACCAGGGTAGTGGCTCTTGGTGGCATAGCCAAGAGAAAGGGGGTCTCATCACGAGCCAGCCTTCTCATCTTCGTGAAATGCTTGTGGGTAACGTTGTCACCTTTGGTCACCAAGCCAGGACAATGTCCCCAGCTCCTTCCTTGAAGCATGAAAAAAAAAGACCAAAAGCAATAAAACTAAGAATAAAAGGCATTGAATGGGCTAGGAAACAATGGCATCCATGATAAGGTACAGCTCGCCCTCTACAAAGGCACCCACAGGTAAGATCTACATTTCCATGTTATCACTGCACCTTGTGCCCAAACACCCCCACGCCACTTCACACACACTTACATGACCTAGATTGGTTCTCACTTGGGAAACACCCCAAACTTAAGGAGGATTATCCCAATATGACATCCTGAAACCTTCTCCAAACCTGACTTGTTAAACTGCATAACGTCTTTGAGCATTTGTCTGGGTAAAGGGGGGTTTGATGCACATGTTTGGGTAATTTGATTATTAGATGTCATTGACATTGCTATGATCCCTGTGACTTATGAACCCCTGGAGGGCGTACTTGTTGTTGTTGCAGGACTTTGCCAGGTGGACAGGTACATATGGGGGAATGATTAGCTCGAACCTCCATGGGGCTGAAAGCCCACAGATGGATGTTGTGACCCCAACCAGGGGCAGAGAGACACCAGAGGCTTGCACCAGGAAGAAAGAAGGGCGTTGCCCCCGAGACACTCTGGCAGACCTAGACCCAGGGGGATCTTGCCTTCCCACCTAGACGTTGACCCTTGAGAGCCCACGACATCATCATTTGGACCCTAGACGTCACCCAGTCAGGGTTTGCATTTATGAGGGCAGTTGTGTGCTAGTTGACACGTGTGGCAGCATTCAAGGCCTTTGGAGGCCAAACGTTCTGCATTTAAGGCCTAACGTTCCACCCTAGGGGCCTAACATCACCCTAGAAGGGCATGTCGTCACCCTTGGAAATGATATTAGGGTTTAATAATTTCATTTATGTAAAAAATGGATTTTTGATGTAATTTGGCCATGTCGACCTTTTTATGACCTAATTTTAATTAAAGGTCATTGAAACTGTATAAATAGAGAGAAAAGACTCTCATTTTTTCATCATCTCTCATCACACAAGTAGTGTGGTCTAAAATTTGTGCCCCTTTGGGGGGTTATTGGCTGAAATTCTAGGCGCACTTTCTCTTGGAGGCTAAAATTTGCAACTTGGATCATTTCTTGGTGGAGTTACTTGGCATTCTAGGGTTTTATGGCTTGATTATTCTTGGTGAAGTAAGTAAATCTGCAATTCTTCAATTTATTTGAATGGTTTATGGTAAATTTGCTTATTCATGTTAAAGATTATGAAATTGCTTGCTTGACAAACCCTAGGAGTAAAGGACTTAATTTTCTACTTCTTTACTCTTCATTTGCTAGACCTTGCTAAGAAGATTTTGACCTAGGTAAACTTCTAGAACCCTAAATACTAGCACTTTAGAAGTCATTATCTAGTCAATTGTTGCTTCAAGTATCTTTCAATAGTCTAAGGAAGGGAGAATTTGCTAGACCCTAAAATTGCTTACACTCTAGCAAATTCATCTTTAGGGTTTGGATGTTTGAGGCCTTGAAGAGCCAACACCTCTTCCATCCATAGTTTCTCCTTAGGCAAGTACAATCATTGTGTCATTTCTTCCAAGAGAAAACCGTCACCTATAGACTCCATTACCCTATAAAGGCACTAGTCTACTCACTATAGTGATCAATTGATCAAAACAACTCTCAAGCTATCTTCCTTGAAACATTTGTTAACTTCTACTAACCTTAAACTAGACTAATTCATTAACTAACTTGTTGTTGTTGCAAAAGATTGCTACAACCATCTAACAACAGCAAATTTATTTCAAAAAGTGACATTAAATGCTAGTTGAATATTGCCAAATTTGCTTGTGACAAGTGGTTATCATTCTGCCAACTTAAAGCTATATTTTCTTGTCTTTTTGAAGCATTTTTGAGGCATAATTATTGTGGTTGTTACAAAACATTCATTGTTGTAAATCATTACATTTGCTGCAATTTTATATCAGCTTACTTATTTTTCAGAGGTTCACGGTCTTATGATGCACTAACATCATTTGGTACTTGAAAGTTGCCATTCTTTTTCTATTTGTTGTCTTGTTCTGGGCAAGTACACCTTATTTATCTTTTTGCTTCATCTCTACAAGATACAAAGAACCTTTGACTTGAGTGACTTGTGAGAGGGGGGGACTTTCTTGAGTCTTTTACCTTAGCCTTCTGAAACCTTCAGGTCACTGGAGACGTCTCCCCTGGGGTACTGTGATATACTCCTAAATAGAAAGAGGTCTCCTATTAAGGTGACAATGATAGGTCACTCCCTGTCTTGCAACCACCTGCCTAGGGCTTTGGGCAAGCACAGATTGTGCGATAACAATCTACAATCAAATCAAACTACATAATCATCCAAATCTAGATCCTCTACATTCTCTGCATGGGTATGCTCGACATATTAACTCAACGCCCTTGAAGGTCCAACACCAATGCTTGTATCTTGTGGCAGTCTTTTGCTTCGCCAAGTTTTTCCTTATTCACAGTATGGTAACTTTGACCCAATGATTTAAAAATTGGCCAAACT
>JASDQU011378431.1:11447-24015 GCA_032191745.1 Picea mariana | reverse complement strand
TTTTCTTATTTCTCATAACCTAGTTCATGTTCCCCTTTGCATTGAAGTTTTCCCTAAGTTTACCTTTCATCCAACAATTGTTTCACTAACAATGGTCATGTCCAAATTAGCACTGTCTTACTGCAGAATGAGACTATGACCATGTTTCCTAGTTTGTCTTTTATGGTAATGTGGATTCCTAATCTCTATTATTAACTCTTGGATTTGTTTGGTTATCAATGCTATTTTTTGGGGTGGATGGTGGTTAAATTATCTCATATCGTCTCTTGTGGCTACACCTCATAAACAATCCAAATAAATGTCACTTCGACTTGCCTCTTATGAGTTTATCTTGGCCCTAAATTTAATTTGATTGAGACTATTTATAGCTATTGTATGTTGAATATTTGAACAACTTTTTGTTATGAATGATGGTTTTTTTCAACTATGAAGGAACAAAGTACAGTTGGCTATAAGTTATCATGGAAGACTTTTCCTCTTTAAGCATGAAGTATTGGCTATGATGGGTTCTAAATTTCTCTTGATAATGTGATATCAAAACTAAGAATCTCCCTTGTAGATATTGTTTGTACATGATGGAAGAAATAATGGCAATTGTGCTCATGGTTTATACATATCATACAATGAGAGTAAGTTATTTTCCATCTCATCACTCATATAGGGAGTTGTGGATGTTTGAATTTTGGAAGTGGGTTACATCTACCATTTCTTTGATTTGGTACATGCATGGAAATTTTGTATCTACCTATATCATGATATTACAACCATACCAAAGTTCTTTAATGTGATGGAAGTGGCCATTGTATGTAAGATAATCTAGCATATAAATCTATGCCTATGTGTGTGATTTTAATTTGGAATTTTAATTCACATTTCTATAGGCACATACTATTATCATACAAATTTACATGCTAATCAAAGATTGATATATCCAAGGTGAAGTAAAAGAGAAATGCTTGTTGCTGTAAAAGATTTGTTGATTCTGGAAGTGACTCACAAGGTGGCAAGAAATGACATGGTATGGATTGAGTTTTCTTGCCAACAGGTGCCATGACCCTACCTTACCAAGTCTTTCCTAATCCCACTTCCTTTGCAATCCTAGCTGCTCATGAGATTCCTTAACCACCTTATTTTACATGCATGTTATGTTTGAAGGTAGGAATATGTTTTGGTGGTTACGTGATTCAATTTTTGCACCAAACCTTGTAGGGTATATTGGCCTTAGCGGTTGTTAAGGGGCACCCCACCATTAAGTCACTAGATGGGCTTCTAGAATTGATCCTAATCTCAATAGATGATGGGAATATAATTCATATTAACAAAACTATGTATGAAAACATTTACCATAAGAGATCTCTTCCATGTATTGTAGTTAAATAATAGAAGTTTTGATATATTTTTCTTAAATTTCTAATATTAATATTTTTGGATAATTGGAAAATACAATTTGATGGTTATGATATAGGCTTTGATCAGAACTGTGTTATTATTTTTGAGACTTGTATGGCTAATCAATGAAAGTGGACAACCATAACAATTGGAAATACATACATATATGCTAATAAATGAATATGATAGGCCAAATAAATGTTGATTGGATTTATGTTGTTTAAACCATAAAGATAAGGAAAAGTGCACACTAGTGAGTCAAACCCTTAGTCACTCTAGAGACCCAAGTGTTTAGTCACTCTAGAGACCCAAGTGTTTGACCTATTTGTCCTTTCATATTCCTATTTTTTAAATTAAAAATTAAAATACTCCAAAAATTAATATTAGGAGGAAAAACGAGAGGCATAGGTGACTATTCACCGACCCACTCAACCTTCTATAAAGAGGAGAAGGAGGATCCGTCTCAAAGTGGGGGTTGTGCGGGTGAAAAGAGAATATATGCTCATGTTTTATTTCTGCAATTGACATCCATGCTTCTTTAAATTCTAATTTCCCTAACAACCTACAATGACAAGATGGCTTACTATAGATGGGTGAAAACTAGTTCTACCATCATCTGAAGGTATATTCGTTGATTTGTTTTCACGGGTTATAATTTTTGTTATATCTTTGAGATAAAATTATCCATGATTGTAGATCCCTTTCAAATAATCTGGGTGTTAGAATCCTTCAAACATATTTCTCACCATTTAAGGCTTCTCCCACTGTGCCATTATTGCTTGTAAATGGCATGCCATATTATAAACATCCCATTTGCTAGGAGATGATCCTTGCTTGTAAATGGCATGCCATCTTATAAACATCCCATTTGCTAGGAGATGATCCAATTACATGACTTTTTGGATTATCATTTGGATATATTGATACTATAATATCAATAAAATAACTTTTGGGCATATTTGTGATTTTTCTCTATGTATACTATCAAATATTTAGATTTCTTGCTTGCTTTGCTTCAAAATCATGTTTTTCTAATTTATTTCCTTGAAACCAACTTGTATATATTGTTGTTGTACATATGTCTTAGTTCAATTCGAGTTGTATATATTTTATTTTTTTCATATTTATTTGTCATTTTTCATTTAATTTCAACTCACATTTGGTTTCTTTGTAGCTATAACTTTTATTTCTACACTCGGTTTCCTTTTTATTACAACTACTATTTAGATTTTGATTTAGGAAAATAGTATTTATTTGCATTATAAATAAAATTATGACATGTATTAAAGGTTGAAATCAACCAATGACATAAGGATCATATCTAAAATTATTTTTCTCACAATCTAAGGAATCCTAGCACCTGGAAGGTAGAAGGGTTCCACTAACTCAATTAACTAAATGATCTAATTTAGTAGTTACCGAGTTTAGGAATAAAATAATAACTAGGGTTCCAGTCCCAACTGTCCTCTTGAGAGCCCTACATGGATGTTTTTCATGTTGTGAAATTACAAATTTCACCATCAACATAAATGGTGACCATATTGGGGATGAGGTCCTTAGTTTCTTTAATTTTTCTTAATTGTTTTGAAGAATCAAGTATTTGTGATCCTAAGAATTGATACTAATTTATCCACGAGATTTACCTCATGTGGATCTTTGAATAAAGGTAGTCATGATAGATGTTCAGTGGCCAACAATAATACCTTGAGATAACCTAGGTTTTTCAAACTATACCATGAGATTCTAACATTTGGTTGATGACCTTCCTCAATTTAAAGGTTTTCCTCATGAAGATCCAAACGAGCTATCAAAATCTTTGAGGAGTATTGTCTCTCAAAGGGGACATTATCAAAATTTTGGGTTTTGAAATGGGCCTCCTAAATAAAACAATAGTTAAAATAGTAAAATAAGAGTTATGAATTTTCAAAGCGGAAAAAAAACTACCTTTTTAATTTGAGAGTGTAAGATTCCATAGTTAGTCATTATGTTTAGTAAGATTTCTAGAGAAAACCGTGTATGTTTTTTTTAAACGTCCAAAAAAAACATACACACTTTTCTCCATAAATCTTACTCAACATACATTTTTTATTGTATTTGACTTATCTCATTATAGGTTTACTTGAAAATTTCAAGTGTAGGAACTCATTGGATGTAGAATTAAATTCTGCATCCAACTAGTATACACTTTGCATACTTTGATACACCCATAATGAGATAAACTGGAAATACATGAAAAAATCTGTTTCTTTCAAGAAACACATCATTTTTTATGTATTTCCAGTTTATTGAGAAACCCATTTTTTTCATGTATTTCCAATTTATCTCACTATGGGTCTATCAAAAGTATGTAGAGTGGGTGCTCATTGGATGGGGAAAGAAACATGATTTTTTCATGTATATCCAGTTTATCTCACTATGAGTCTATCAAAAGTATGCAGAGTGGACATTCATTGGATGAAGATTTTAATTTCGCATCCAATAGTGTGTCTACACTTGAAATTTGAGTAAGCCTATAAGGAGACAAGTCAAAAATATGATTAAAAAAGTAGTTTTTTTCTCTTTCCCTCCAAAACTATTTACTCGTATGGTTGACATCATCATCTTGAATTTTATTGGTTCTTTTCAAGTTGATGTTGATAGTACATTTTTGTTTTGAGGCCCATTTTTTACCTCAAAATTTCTCGAATGTTTTAAATCCTTTTCTTATGGTATGTATTTTCTTTCACACACTTCAAAGGAACACTGCCAAATGGTTCAATTCTCTTCCTGATCAATCTATCTTGGTGTTGTAGGGATTTTATACCCTGCAGGAGATGAGCTCCCTTAGGTTCTGTTGACGGGTGAAATTGACCGTCCGTCAACTAAGAGAGTGGAACCGGTCTGGGGTTGTCTAATAACCCAAGCCGTTTGGAATGAACCACCCTGACGGGTTTAACGGCTCCGTTGGCCGCTCTAAGGTCCTAGAAAAACCAAAGAGAAAACTAATCTAAACTAACTAATCGAACTAAAACAAATAAAAACAACTTAAATAACTAAATCTAAATACAAGAAACTAAACTAACTAACAATAAATAAAAACAAACTAATACAATCTAATTAAAACAAACTACTAAATAAATTAAACTAAAACTAAATATAAACTACTCTAACTATTCTATATACAAACTACTAATTACTATTACACTAACTCTAATAATTAACTATCTAATTACTAATTGAATTACAACTTATTCACAAATATACATTATCTACAATTTGTAGATTTGAATAAAACCTGTAAAAATCATTTGTTTTTTGTCCTAAGACAGCTAAAGGTATTTTTTGATTTTTATGATTTTATGAATAAGAAATAAAACTTACTGAAATTAAACGATCTAATATATTTACTGCAATTAAACAATCTAATATACTAATTCTACTTATAAATCTAACTAAACTTATATCTGAACTAAACTACTAATAAATACAGTAAACAAACAAGTGACTAACTGACCTGGAAACGCTCCCAATTTGTCCTGTGTATGATGACTTTGAAGCTGGTCGGAGGAAGGAAACTTGCACCGGGTAATCCAGAAGCTTCTCGTAAACGATAGGCTGCACTGCTCTTTGAGTTGTTTACAGGACAAACAAGACATAAAAAATCATAACAATTATATGATTTATAAGTCTCTGCAATAAGGGAAACCTGTTATGCACAAACTTATACTTAATAATTCAACTTATGAAGAAGAGAAATTTGTCATTCACAAACTGAATTAAGCAACTGCTATGCTTTTTATACACTTGGAAGAAATCATATATGGATTATATTGATTAAATTATATCATTTGCAAAAGATTAAGATAGCTAAAGTAGTCATTAACCAGATGCAAATAGATACACATAAACATAAAACAAAATATTGATATCATGAAAAGCTAAAGCTATAACAGAATATCAAATTCTGTCTCAGTCTGTATTAAAATTCCATATCCTTGTTCTCCCACGAATGAGGATGATCATTATTACAAAAATAATAAGTATTTATAAGTTTCTCCATAGGGTAAAACCTCCCTGTGGCAGTTATCAAACTGTTTACATAATCTGGGAAGATATTCCCAAAATCAACTAAACTAGAATACTAAAATGAAATCAAAACATTTCAAATATCCTCTAACTGCTCATCAAATCCACTACAATTTCGAATTCATCTGCAATAGACCAAAAATAACAAGTTAGAAAGATATTTTATTAGCAAAACAATAAAAATTTAATTCTATAGACTTAGCTACAGAATCATTTGATTCTGTAGCTAGTCTAAAATAACATACAGGATCAAAATTAGAATCAAATCAAATCTTTTAAAAGAATCAAAACCAATTTTCTTCCAATGATTATTTAAAACGAATCACTCAAGATTCAAATGATTTTATCATTCAATAGTAAACAGGATCAAAAGTGATTCAATCGAAAACAAGGGTAAGAATACTCTGTTTTACTGTTACCATAAAATCGGGTCGAACAATAACAAGACTGTTTCATATCTAATTGAAATCGATAATGAATCATATCATACGTGATACGATCTAATCCAACACAACCATTTTCTACTCATTATAGCTATAATGATATAACAAAAGATTCATATCGTTCAATCGAATACACAGATGGAAAGACTGTTTCGATTATGTGTAAATGAAATCACACGTAACAGCATCAACCCAACCGAATTTGTGATAAATTTCGATCATTGATCCTTGCACAGTCAACATACATGATCGATTAATTGTGATCACAATATTAATAGAATCAACAGAAGTTATAATTGCAAACTGGGCAAATAATCTCAATTGGTACTGAACGAAATCATTAATTTCAAATAAATCACAACTGAGTTTAATATAGAAATAAATCATGAATCTGGATATATTCAATCTCGTTCTATGAATCAAATTCAAACAGAGTATCCATTGCCATTACGAATCCAACTGATAACATGGTCGAGCTAACAGTAAACCAATGCGAATTAACCGGCTGGGTTTTTATCATAACCGTTATGAATTGAATCTATTCACGATTAGGGTGTGTTTGTACAGAGTCACATTGGAAATGATCCGAATTGTATTCCTGTTGCTCGAAATTCATATGGGACATAAAACCGTAACAATTAACCATATCAAAATTGTTGCCAATCATAGCGTATACATTATAACCAAATCGAATCGAAATGTGATTGTGTTCAAAATTGAAATATGAGAAACAACTCCTGTCTAGAATAGATACAAACGACTTCAATTGACAGTAGAGCATCCATTTTAACTAAATCAAACAAATCAAATCCACACCAAGATCAATCAAATGCAATCGAAGCTAAACAGGGAAAACGAACTTCCATTTAGTCAAAGCAAAGCTATGTATAGAATGCATACAATGTAACAGAGCCAATCAATGCTGTAAACAGAGCTATTCAAAACCGAATTCGAATTCGTTATATAAACAAGTGATAAAATATACCTGTGTGATGACGAAGGTTGTTCAATTATGCCAACTTAGAATTCACGACAGCTGTGGCTGATTCCACATTTTTAAACAAGATGGAGCCTGTCGTCCTTTGTTTCTTATCAGTGGCTTGTAGTTTAGCCTTTTGACTGGTAAGCAGTGCAACCTGGTCCTCCAAAGAGTGAATTCTTGGCTGTAGAATTGGAACATCAAGATAATATCTCTCTAACCACGAGCTGCATTGATCACAGGATGGCACTGTAGATTTAGTCAGAGTAGGAGAGGGTTTGGATGAATGACCGGGGGATTCACAAGGCAGCTTAATGCCTGGGTAGTTAGGGTCATCCTGTAGGCAGGGGGGTAGGTTTGACACAAAGTCATACGAGGGTTCGACACACAAACCTTGCGAATAGGGGTATTCACTAACCAAGAAACGCTCCACTTCTGAATCGGAGTCCTCACTCAACACGATAGGGTTTGGATCGACAGGAGGTTTTGGCTTATTTCTTGCCATCCGCGAAATCAAACGGGCATTCTTTTTGCCTTTGGAGTTTACAGTGGGTTTCGCCTTAGGCTTTTTTCCCAAAGGCTTAACAGTCTCAACATCCTTAGTCACAGAGTGGGGTAGGTCGATAGGTGAGTCGACCAAGGGTTTAGGTAGAAGGATACTGTAGGGTACTGAGGGTACAGCCTTGTCCTCGCTCACCACAGGTTTGTCAACCTGTGGAGGGTTCGAATCCTCAAAATCATTTCGAGCAAGGAAATCGCTCCAACAATCTCCGTGTAAACTCAAATGACAGACAACAATAAGCTTAACCAGCCCATAATGAAAAAGGCTACTATCAGCCTGATTTATTTTGTACTTCTTTGACATTTTAAACAGGCTTCTATGCAAATAATAGGGCATATTGAGCTGATAACCCATAAAAACCATAAGCAAAATGAAGGTGTTGTAAGAAAACAAACCTGTACTGACCTTCGCAGGTGATAAAATGTTTGATTATCATCAATAAATCATGCCAACGCTGTTTGAGCATAGTTACTGGCAAACCTTTATCACAGGAGGTGATTTTATGCGACTGGAAGAGCAGTGTCCAAGGGACCTCCTCTACTTTGCAATTCTTGGACCATCGTTGTCTAGTGGCAGGCAAACCCGTAGCAAGACTGATAAACTGTTCGTCAATTTGCAATTGAATATCGCCGACCTTGGCTCGACAGCCATCAAAGGTCATGGCGAATTGTCGAGCTACGCAGAGGTTAAAACCTTCGAATTTTTGTATAAATGGAAGCCACCCATTGTCCTCGAGGTCACTGCGGGCACTATCAAACATCAACAGGGCCTGGCTCCCATTGGGTTCAGCTCGGACGACTGGGGCCATGGTGTGAACACATGGTAAGGGTTTGGTTCGAATTTACCAGCGCACAGGAGCAGAGTCACTTGGTCTAACAACAATGAACGATGAAAGGGGAAGCATTAATGTGCGCATGCGAGGGTGGTGGAGTTATTCACCGCCATGCATAATATTTATGGTAAAGTACAACCGACAAATTCCACATCTGTTCAAACAATCATAGCATAGTTAAAAACCATATCGTTTGGCTAACCAAAGAATCAAATGGTGAGTGTTATGTCAACGCGCCAAATCAACTATAGTTTTTCAAACCATTGACCTTCAACGTGAAAACAAACCCCGATGTTAACCATGCGCCATTGTATAAATCAAAAGTTTTAAACCAATGTGCCAATCGATACTCATAAAATTGACAAGCCAAGAGCTATAATAAGGATCACATCATATATACAAAAATAAATCATGACCCCTATGCAATTCAAATGATTAGGCAAGTCATAGCAAGTAAAAATCTGTATGCTCAATGCCTCACAAGTTTAATAAAATCAAGTTATGGAAATAATATAAAAATGTCCAATGAGCATAGTTTAAAAATCCTTTCAGACACATGATGATAAACCAAAGGTAAGTGCCATAGAAAATATCGATAAAAAGATGACGACAGTTCAGATAGTGATCGAAATGTGACCTTGAAAGGAGAAGTTTTCACGCTTACAGTCGTGAAAACTTAATGGAGACAAATTTGCAAGTGTCGCAAGAAATGAAAATATCCTCTATTCGAAAAATGTGACGACAATTTGAATTTCAGAAGACATAGGTGTAGGCAGCTTATAGGAAAATAGAAAAAATATAATTGGTTGCCAACAGGTTCTTCCTATACCTAAAACATGAACATAGATACAAGAAAATTATTCTTCTAAACTTGATAATATGTCATGATCTACAAATATATCAATTCTCTACCAATGAACACACAAACTTACATGAACAATCGTTTAGAGAGAAACATCCAACATATCTTCTATTAATCAAGTAAGAAATATTACAACTTACATGTGTAAATTGAAGAGATATCTTTCTTCCAAGCTCCTTTCCCACGCCTTGCCACCAAAACACCAGAGTAACTTTGCTATATCTTTCTCCCTTTTCCCATGGAAATGGATTGGTTCTTATAGGGATTTAGAGATAAGGCCATATGGTTAATAGGATAAGATATTTAAGGATTATATTGGAAGGATAAAAAAAGGGAGCTTCTAGGATCTATCATGACCTAAGTACACAGAGAGAGAAACCCGATCATGACTTTGCAGTCCAGAAAGGGAGACAAACCCCTTTGGTCACAGGATTGAGGAAAGACAAGGGAGAACGAAGCGAGATTAGGCTAGAAACTCAGTGGGAAGATGATGAAAAATGAGTGAATTGGGTAGGTGACCTCTAGGATATGATCTCCCAAGGGTTAGGGGGTTAATAACGCTATAGCAGATGCACCCTAAAGTGTCAGATCAAAAGAGGTGTTTGATGGACGAAATACTTTACCAATAAAAGGTGTAGCGCTGTGGGCAAGGAGCTTAGAGAAGAGCATCACCAGTCTTGTAAAAAGCATCCCCGAGGTAGGCATTCCCATGCTTGGTAAGAAATATGATATCATAGCCGCCATAAATACACTGCGGATCTATGCATGACGCAACTGATGGCCACAACAGAGTACACCGTGGATCCATAAAGAAACAAACATGACTCGATTAATGGCCACAAAAGTATACACTGTGGATCCATGAAAGATGCAAGTGAAATCATAGCCATGACTAAGTACAAATGTGGATCTATGTGACGTCACACAAAGCAGTGAGAAATGGGTGAAGTGATTGTAAATAATCTCCATCACAGCTTGGGAAAGAATATCGTGGAACAAGAGAGTAATCTTTCCCAAGGTCTTTGTCCGTAATACAAATGGTATGATTCTACGACATGGGAATAAAGGAGTTAAAGTCGAGCATGGTAGAAACCATCTGATTACCGGTCATTGATGTATACCGTTATCAGACACGAGGGAGTCCACCGATGATGATGATGGAAGCCAATATATCGAGTACAATCTACAAAATGTGAATAAAGGAGTTGAAGTCGAACACTCGTAGAGTTATTAGACAAGAGTCAATGATATAAACCCACTGTCAAAATGCAAGGATACCTACCACTGATGTCTACAACTCCCAGGGTATTGGTGGGTTTCTATATTTCAATCCTGGATAATGAGATGAAGTTGACATGATGAAATCCGTCAAAGGAGGGCCTTGATGTATCCCCCATCAATCGACGCAAAATAGGAAAAGATGGATGGTGTGAAAATGATAATAGTGGAGCACGACTAACACAGGGATGGCGATGATAAACACAAATAAAGGAATGAAAGGTGATTGATGTATGTAGGATTTCCATTGAACAAGTATGCACGACAAATGGCTTGACTTGACAACATTAACTCAAGTGAAGACCATAATAATTGTTCATGGAACGGTAAGGGGAACATGACACAATGATGGAAATGGTGGTCAAATGAGAGAAAATGGATGACCCGACTGTTGTATGAGGTGATAAATCAGGTTCATTGTTCAAGGGAGACACAAAGTAATGAAAAATGCTATCTAATGAATACAACAAGATCATGGAAAAACCCTCTAAAAATTCCTCACCATGATTGGTGAGTACCTCTTTCTAGTTTTACGAGCTAGATGAGGATAACAAATGCTCGTTATATCTCATATGGTGATGAGTCCTTCGACATATTATTAATGAACCCGAGGAAGGAGGGGTTCGGTCCCATGAATGGGTCCTTCGATATAAATTTTAACGAGTCCAAAGAATGAAAGCTCGATGGCATTTTCCTATTTAGAGAGTTTGAAAAGGTCATAAAGAAAACTCCATATACTTACCTGTGGGTTTTTCTTGAGCCCAGGTAGGGTTGTGATTGTCGGTTTTTTCCATTTTAGGAAGTCTGAAAAACTTAAAAAAGACTCTAGGGGGGTACTTTTATCATAAATTTTAGTCTCCTAGGCCCATAATGTTTTAAAACAATGTGAAGGAGAACTCTCCTAACCACAAGGGATAGGGTGTTCCTTTTTCATAAATAGTCCGTTTGGCCCGAAAAAGGGGTAAACGTATACTAGGTGGACGTATTTTCAAATCCATGATACGAGCATGAAAATACAATCATGCTCGATGAACTTTTCATTTTTAAGGAGTTGAAAAAGAGCTTAAAAGAGACTCCATAGAATGGTTCCATAGCTTATGTTGAGATATATGTATAAGTTTCTTTTGTATTACGAACTACAATCCTTTGAGGTTTGGATTCCTCTTCTCAGTTGGTGCTGAGATCTATAGGCTGGGTCTTGCAATGATAGTTGGTGCTCATTTCAGTTGGTGCTGATAAATCCATTTCCATGGGAAAGGGGAGAAATAACTAGCAAAGTTACTATGGCATTTTGGTGGCAAGGCATGGGAAAGGAGCTTGGAAGAAATATATCTCTTCAATTTACACCTGTAAGTTTTAATATTTCTTACTTGATTAATAGAAGATATGCCAGATGTTTCCCTCTAAATGATTGTTCATGTAATTTTGTGTGTTCATTGGTAGAGAATTGATATATTTGTAGATCATGACATATTATCAAGTTTAGAAGCATCCTTTGCTCGTATCTCTGTTCATGTCTTAGGTATAGGAAGAACCTAAGGGAGCTCAACTCCTGTAGGGTATAAAATCCCTACAACAAATTGGAGACCATACTGGGGAAATTAGGCTAGAAACTTAGTGGGAAGATGATGAAAAATGAGTGAATTGGGTAGGTGACCTCTAGGAGATGATGTCCCAAGGGTTAGGGGGTTAATAATGCTATACCACCTAGTTTGGGGATAATTTTTTCAATCTCTTTATGGAAATATTCATGAATTTAATGCCTAATTTTATCCCTTATTTATCTCTCCCATGGTGTGTTTTCTATGAAAACATCATGATCCTAATACATGTGATGCATTCTTGAAAGCTAAGAATATTTCCTTGTGTAATAAACATAGACAATAGTGGGAGGAAATTATTGAAAACTTTTCTCTATTGGATGATCATTCTGAAATCTCAACCTCCTTCCTCCAAACAATCAAGAATCCAATTAAAAATCCAAAATTTGGTTAATATCTTAAGAAAAATCTTGCACCTAATTCTTGTGTTGATGATTCTTTTTTCCAAAATCCATCTTTTGGGCAGGAGTTGCGTTATATCTTCCCCTTTGATGAGACCCTATTTCAATCTAGTATTGATCAAATCAATAACATTCCTACCCCTTAAACTACCACTA
>JASDQU011378431.1:0-10906 GCA_032191745.1 Picea mariana | reverse complement strand
AGCAATGAACAATAGTATAAGAGTTACACCAATACACCACAATACACCATGCACAATATATGAGAAATAATCAATAGTTATTGTTCAAGGGAAGTAATGACTTCCAAAGGTAGCTACAACCTCCAAATGTAAAGGGAGGGATAAACCTCCAAGAGGAAGACACAATCCTCCAATATCAAGAGAGATTTGAAATCTCCATCCTTACCCCTTCCTTCCACCCAAGAATATATGCGAGATAATAAAACTTTACATTAAATCATCACCATCAACCAATCATCACATAGAATCTGATAATGCTTTCTGAGACTTCTTCAATTTCTACAATTATTCAATTCTTGAAGTACTCTGATCCTATATATAATATTACTCAATGCATTCTCTAAAACTCCTCCAAGTTTCACTCCTTGAATCCTCCCCAAAAGAAAGTTATAGAAAGAATGGTAGACTTTATTCAATTCTGGTCTATTCAGGAGATCGAACTTGTACAGAATTCCCCGCGCTCAATATTTAACATCCAATTTTGAAACTCACACAAAAGAAACTACAGTCCATACTCTTTCCAATTAAATTTGTCCCACGTCATTTGGATTCTCGATGAGGAAGTTATGACTATTTTACTCGGAACACCTGTTTATTGACTAGCTTCAGGACTGGTCACAAACCCTATCTTCCATAGAGTGTATCTCCATAATTATAGCGAATCAAGTGCTAAAATTTTTACCAGAGGTGCCTTAATATGTCTTCTCAATACCATATTGATTTCACCATATGAATAGTTCTAGAAAAAAATTATAGCAAAAATGGTAAGATGACCTGAAAATAACATACCTTAGAACACATCACCAAAAGACTTCATCCTCCCTTGAAATCCGGCCTTCTTTACTTCTTATTTCCTATGAAATTTGACTTGTATCAAAATGAATGTATAATGATGTTTATTTATACCATTTATATCACTTCATTTTAACATTAGGGCTGACCTGACACTTTCTTATTTTGTAATTCTTTTCTTTAATTATCTTCAGGGCCTACATGTACTTCCTTCTTCAATTCACTTTGTCATCTTCAAAAATTCATTTCTCCTCAACCATGAGGATCCACGTGACATGACACATACCACTATAAACACCATGATGTATACTATCCATTCATGGGTGTTGTATATGCATGTGCATTGTCCTTCATGTCCAAATACCTTTATCAATCTTGCGGTCCAAAACCCATGACTAGGGTTGACATCAATGACAACAACCAATCTTCCAACATAAGGAATATGAGCTTGATAATGACAATGATGTACTTACTAACAAGTGTGACCATGAGATGCCCCAATTTGATGAGATTATTGATAAGGAGCCCTGATTTTTGTATGATGAATACCTCATGAAGGTTGTTCTTGATATTCCAATAGAACTATTTGAAGAAAGTGAGTAGATTCCTAAAGTTCCCAATGGTGAATGCAATCATCTTTGTTTTTCCTTCAATGGTAATTTTTAGAGGTGGATTATGAGAGGCATCATCCATATTCCACTTTAACTGATTTAGTGGCCCTCAATACTACCTAGATTATGGTAAGGACAATGTTAATCTTGTTGTATGTAAATCCAAGACTATTTAAATGTTTCTCCCAGGGTAAAAGATTTGGTTTTTAATGATGCCACTATAACTCAGGAATATGCCCCATTTGAGCCAATCTCTCCTTTAATTTATGATGAATATCTCAAATATTTTGTTGGAGAGAATTTTTAGCATGATGATAAAGGTGAGGTATAGCTCCTAATTCTTCATGATTTTACCATCACCCAAGGGTTTTCCCTTTTTGAATCAAAATTGTAGCTCATCAATGACGATTATTTTGAATATTTCATTGCGGAAAGTAGTTGGTATGATGAGAAGGTCGATGATCATGTCATAAAGGTTGAGGTAGGCATCCATGTTGCTAAAATTTCATCTTATACTAAGGAGGACATCAAGGTTGTATTTGAGACTAGTAATTGTTTTTCTAATTTTAGGGAGTTTCCTTATGTATTTGTAGAGTGGTGGAGGGAAAATTTGATTCCAAAGTTAATCATTTACATTATAATCTAAAACAGATGCCTCCTTAATTTTGAGAGCTCAAGGGATGGACATGTGAGCTTTGAATGTTTCATCAGGTCATTTACAGTAGAATCTAGAACACATGCCTCCTTAATTTTGAGAGATCAAGGGATGGACATATGAGTTTTGAATGTTTTATCAGGTATTGTACCTTAAGCTATTGTTTGGACTTAGGTGCCAATATAAGTTTCCTATCACACTACTTCCATGCTATAATTTCTTTCTTAGACATGATTAGACTCCATGAGGTTTGTATAGATAAATATGTCTCTCAATATTATAAATGGTACCTACTAATAATAGTAGGTCATTTATTTCTTTGTACATAAGAAAATACACAAATATAAAAAGAGAGAGATAAAAACCCCATTTTGTTTTGGTTGTATTTCTTGTTTTAGCTTTAACTCTTTTGTTTTTAGTTTAAAATTTATTTTCCTATATATTTTCATTTCAATTTCATTTCAACTCCCTTTTTTATGATTTTTAGGTTTTAGTATTAGCTTTTTGTTGATGGATTTTGTTTTTGAGATTTCGTTCAACATTTCCTTGACATTTTACTACATTTAATTTGGTCTCATTAACTTTCCTATTTTATTTTAATTTCTTTTTGATAGCTTAGATCTATTTCAATGTCTACTCAGCCTAATGAAGCCTCAAACAATGAGAAATATACTACAAATCACTTAGAAATAGGTCTAACCTAAATAACACTTACATGGCTATTGTTAGTTGTCTAGTGACATGAATCTTCCATGAAAAAATATTTCATATATACTGGGAATTTCATAATGCTCCACCTTGGCAATTTTTGATTGCTAAAGAAAGTATTGTTAGGTTTCCCAAATCTTGGTATCTTTTATTTCTTGATTCCCCTTGGGACTCTAGCCCTCATTCTATTCATTCTTTGCATTCTTGGGAAATGAATACAAATGCATACTATCTTCTTTATAGTCCATTGTTTGAAGAGTTTTTATGTTCTATTATACCATTTTTCCCACAGCCTAACCCAAATTTAATAATGATGAAACTAGATATGTAAAGGTTCACACATTGCTGAAAGGAACATCCCTATTTAGTGGCCAGATGTTGACCTAAAAAATGGTCAACATGCATACGATTTCATAGTTTCCAACAAAGGAAAATCTACCTATAAAAATTTCCCAAGATGGCTTTGAAGCCCTAAAATGTTTAAGGTCATCTTATATTGCAATGTTCTAATCTAGACTACCCATTAGGCTATAGAGTGTCCTCTTAGTGTGCACTACAATCCATTCTAGTCTATTGGTGCATGTTTGACTGATGCACCTATGTTACCTAGATCTACATGATGGGATTTCTATTATTATTGCTAATTGTTACATCATATTTGTCATATATTCATTTGATTTATGAGTTCCAATGTTTCATGATTGGTTGTGTAAAGGGTTCATTGTAGAGTTCAAATGTAGTCCTATATTGGTCTTTTTATGATGATGATATGCAACCATGGTACTACAAGAAAATTACAATGTTATTATGTTGGTTGGTATGTCTTTGTATGCTATCCCAACAGTTCTTAATCACCATCATGAGGATTGGTATGGTCGTACATCTACAAAGGCTTGAGGCCTCCATAACTCACTCTTTAACACAAGCATGGCATTGATGGAATTTGTAAAACAATCTTATGATATTCACTTGATACACAAAGGACACCATTCAAATTTGTATTTGCATTGGAAATATAATAGGTCTAAAGGTGAAAAACCCTTGTATCATTACATGTCTCCATTCAACATTTCATGGCTTGGTTTGCATTATGCTCTGCATCATGTAAGAGGTCGATTTAATGCTTCTTAAGCTTGTAACATTTAGATATGCCTTGCATGTGATGATACTCAGTTTATTAGCCCAATTACAAGCAACTTTTGGTGGGAAGAGATGTAAATTTCAAGTCGCATGTTCCAGTGTGGCTCTATAGATGAGATAGAACTAAACTTTAACATCTTATTTGAGCTTATATTCATTGTGGTAGGTATATAAGAAAATACAATTTCTTGGAAGTGGTTGATGGATCAGAAGGGAAAAAAGAGGAATAAGAAGGCTACCATGGGCAAGGCTCAACCATCATATTGAAGAGAAATGAAGAGAGGGTAACCCTCAGTCCATTTGAATAGTGTTGAATATGCCTTTATCTCCATGTGCATTGTCAAGTTTTAAAATCTCATGAGTATGCTTCTAAAACCTTGTTTGATTTCCTCATTTCTCATAACCCAGTTTGTGTTAACTTTAACATTGAAGTTTTCCTTTAATCTAACACTTGTTGGAATTAGAATGGACACAACCACCTTTCCATTCTGTCTTACTATAGAATGAGACTACGACCTACTTTCCTAGTTTATCTTTTATGGTAATATGGATTCCTGATTTCTATTATTTAACTCCTTAATTGGTTTGGTTCCTAATGATATTTTTGGGGGTGGATGGTGGTTACATTCTCATATTGTCTCTTGTGGCTATGCTTGATAAACAATCCAAAGAAATGCTCCTTCGACTTGCCTTTTATGAGTTTATCTTGGCCCTAAATTGAATTTGATTGAGACTATTTCTAGTTGTAGTATGTTGAAGATTTGAACAATTTTTTTCTATGAATGAGGGTTTTATTCAACTATGAAGGAAAATAATATAATTGGTTATAATTTATCTGGTGACAATGGAAATTGTTCCTTTATAAAATTTGTAAGTTTTCCTAATGTGAACGACCTAATTAGACCTTTCTTTATTTGAGATGGAGAACCCTCTAAATTGTGGTCGACTTTATAGAAGTTTAATTGTTTACTGGTTGTGGCCCAGTCCATTGTTTTGGTTTTCCTTTTATAATACATGGATGAAATCCATCTAATGAGCCATTCAAGATGCAAGAAATGAAATCATCGAAACTTATCTAATACAAACCGATGAAATCCATCTAATATACCATTCAAGATGCAAGAAATGCAATCATTAAAAATTATCTAATAC
This sequence comes from Picea mariana, assembly GCA_032191745.1. NCBI lineage: Eukaryota > Viridiplantae > Streptophyta > Pinopsida > Pinales > Pinaceae > Picea > Picea mariana. The sequence continues at coordinate 5,809 of JASDQU011378431.1, read as the reverse complement.
AAACCAAAAAGGCATAAAACCAGTAGAAATAAACACAACAATAACTAGAAATAAGTTCACTAGATATAAAGTCTGCAATAAATTCCTAATCATCAACAATAAGCCAACTTGGAAAACCTACAACTAAAACTACAAATGGCAATTCCATAACCACATTAAATCAAAATGAAAGACAACAAGAATAAATACCAAGAATAGATAGATACCACTGCATAAAAAGAGTCTACCCATAAATAATAAGAAAAATATATACTATTTTCAAAAAATACTAGAAATCTTATCAATTCATAAGAAGAAAAAATTGACAATTCACACGAAGAAGAAAAACTTACAATGTGGAGGGAAAAAACCCTTTATTCAACATACAAAGATCCTATTTATGAGAGGCGACATTTGTAGCTCTTATCCTTCCAAACCTCTAACTTTTATAGAATAACTTACTAAAATCATTTTTACAAATTCATTGATGTTCTTATAATCTTATATAATCCTTCATTCCACATGAAACCCTCTCTTTACGTTTCTTCTTTTTCCCCTCTCTTTACACTTCGTCTTTTTCCTTTGCAAAATTTGAATATAAATTTAGAAATTTGGGAATAATAGAAGTGAAATTTTACAATGGAATGGGCAATGATCCAACATAAATCTTTGACTTTAATTGGTTCATACACTTTGCATATATCCATAATTCCTTTGTCGTAATTTGTAAGCTCAATCTTTGCATCTCTTATGCTTGGATTCTTTGGAATTTAACTTTATCTAGGCTTTGTTGTTGCGTCCATGCTTGCTCCTACTTGCTCTTCCATATGCACATAAAAGCATTCATTAAGTGTCATGGTAAACTATTCTTCATTAATTTTAAGAAAAAATAACATGATAAATATCTTTCTAGAACCAGTTGGCCATGAATTTTTGGATAACAATAATAATAAGAAATAAAACTCAATTTACACTTAACTAGAATGATACAACAATCCAAGTCTAGAGAACAAAAGTTTACCCTGCAATTCATAGTAAATAATTTTCCTTTATAGCGCACCATGATTTAATTTGTACAATTTTTCTATGAACATAACACACCTTTTGATTTGTAGACCAAGAGGGCTTAGGGCGATATGAGTGTATTTAAACAAAGCATTTCTTAAAGGTAGTGCAAAATTAAAATTGAAGCACACTATTATACTTATATTGGATAGGGTAAGCGTTAAGAGGAACGACATAAATGAAAGAATATTGTATATGGCATATATCACTGATTCAATAGAACCTATCGTGCAACTTAGTAGTAATGAATTACTTTCTTGTGAGATTGCTACTTAGTTTGTTTGACATAATAAGATTAATAAGTTATTGTGAATAGTTGTGTGTGAGGACTAAGTAAGGTATATGATTAAAATTCAATATGATTGTTTTATATCTTTTTTTTTTTATTATCAATTATATTATTAGTTTAATCCAGTCTGCGATAAAAGTTTGAGGAAACCCTAGCACATTTCCTGTTCTCTTTGGTGTTTTTGCTATGGTTGGGGTGAATCTAGATCCCCCATCGAACTTTGAAGATGACATCGCAACATTCAAACAACTGATCAGATCTATGGGCAATCCCTCTGCGTGACCCACACACACCCAATTTGTAAATAAGCTTGACCAGATACCAGAAGTGGCAATCCCGTGAGTAACAACAAGAAGGAAAGCCATTTCCTTTGCCTCCAAAGCTATGATAGGGAAGTTCACTGGCCTTTGGCCCTCTCCTAGACAAATCTAACTTTGGATTGCACAGAACTGACAACCTCTGATTCAGGGAAGAATGAACCATTTCTTCCGCGATAAGGGTTTTTACATTTTTTACTTCGATCTTAAAGAAGATAGGGATCTTATTTCCGTAATGGCCCTTATTTTTTTGGCCCAAGAGGACTATATTTAGATCGATGGACTCCAGATTTTGATCCGGAGAGCAACATCCCCTCAGCGGTTCCTGTATGGGTCCACTTCCCCCACCTTCCCTTCCACTGCTGGGGGGACGAAGTTCTAATAAGTATTGGGGAATCCTTAGGGAAATTTATAGACAGAGAAGAACCCAAATTTGGGATCTTCCCCTATGCAAGAATCTATGTAGAGGTGGATCTAGAAAAAGGCCTTCCTGAAGCTATCGAGTTAAAACTCGATGAATGGATCCATATCCAAAAATTGGACTATGAACAACTCTCATTGACAAATGTAAAATGTGTCATGAATATGGACACTTTTCTTGAAGTTTCCCTAAGAACAAGCATTCTCAGGAAACCGTGGAAGAAGAACAAGAAGAAGGGTGGTAGCCAACAAAAAAGAAGGCTAATGCATGAAGGAATAATGAGATAAAGAATGGAACAACATGTCTAAATAAAAACCCTAGAGGGTCTCAATCGAATGAGGGAGAAGCCCCAAACCCAACCATAGTAAAGAGAAAAGTGTCAGTGCATCAGCCAAATCCTCCATCGGCCTCACAAAACCCTTTTCAGATTTTGGGGGAATCATCTTCAGGAAAAAAAGTAATGTTAGAACCAATACTGAATCAACAACCAAGAAGAGACCAAGCTGCTTAGCCTGTTTCCCAATCAACTGAAGAATATGGCGACAAAGACAACTTTCGGGAAGCTAATCAAGAAGTGGCACAAGAGATAGAGCAACCAATCCACCTGGATCGAAACCCAATCAAGGGAACTGCGAGGCAAGAAGTAGAAGAGGGGGAGATAATAATGGAAAATATGCGCAAATATGAAGGCGAAAAAACAAGGATCTTCGAGAAGACACTGCAAATAAAGAAAAATCTCAAGGCAAGCAACAATCCATAGAAATCTCCATGAACAATGTCGAGAAAAAAGGAGGAAGTAAAGGCCCAGACCCATCTGTCCCTAGTGGACATGCCTCCTCTAACTCTAGTCAATGAAATTTGTTTCTTGGAATTGCAGAGGCTTTGACAGTACTGTCAAGGTTGAAGCTCTCAAAGATCTTTTTTCACTTGAGAATTCCTCTGTAATCCTCCTTCAGGAGACAAAAATGGAGGAAACTACAGCACCGGAAAACACAAAAAAGGCATTAAAAAATAGCACTAGTCTAGCCATAAGTTCAACTAGAGTGTCATGCGACATCTTAACTCTATGGGATGAACAACTCTGGCAACTTGAGGTATCATTTTTCGTGCAAATCATTGTATTTTAACAATTTTAAGAAATAAAGACTCTGATTTCAAGTAGTTTTTGATTAATGTTTACATGCCTAACTGATTCTCAAAAAATTCAGATTGTTGGTCCTCTACGTTTTCTTTAAAAGATACCATAGATATGAATAGAGTCATTGTTGGAGGGGATTTCAATACCCACCTTCATCAAGGAGAGAAAAAAGGGGGTAGTAGGGTTCAAGACCCCTTGAGTGAAAAACTATTGGACCTTATTTCCAATTGGGACCTTCAAGATATCAAACCACTTAAAGGAACATACACATGGAACAATAGATGATCATGCCTTAGCCACATTGCATCTAGGCTAGATCGCTTCCTCATTAGTAGTGACTTCCTCCTCTCCCCCTTTGATATAGAATCTTGCATCATTCCTTCTGCCCTCTCAGACCACAAACCTATATCCCTCTCTTTTAGCATCCCTCAAAATCTTGGGCCTATTCCCTTTCATTTTAATCCTCTTGGTTAGATTCCCCCATTGTCTCTTCTCTTGTTCATCAGGCTTGGTCCATACCTGTTCATGGCTCTCTAAAATTTCTGTGGGAAAGTAAAATGAAGGTAAAGAAGACATTAAAAGAATGGGAAAAATCCTCATATGTTACCCCCACCCAAGAAAGAGCAATCCAGGCAGAAGATCTTGCTGCCATTCAACATCGAATAGAAGAAGAATACGTATCAGAAGCATTGCTAGTCCATGAAAAATAGGTGCATCAATGACTACACTCCACCATGCGAAAAGAAGAAGAGCATTGGAGATTAAAATCAAGGAGCCTATGGCTAAAATTTGGAGAATCAAACACCTACTTCTTCCATAAGCAAGCTCAACAATGGAGGAAATAAACACATCTAATAGAATACAAACAGACTCTAGACATAATCTGGAAGATCTCGAGTAGATCGAGGACACAACAGTTCAACACTTTGAAGCAGATGATGATGTCTTTGCTACACAAGAAATTCTAGAGCACATTTCTCAATGTATAACAACTCAAGAAAATTATGCCCTCACAAAAGAAATTGCAGAAGTATAAATTGTGCAAGCAATTTGGATTTTAGAACAAGATAAAGCCCCTAGGACTAATGGTTTTTCAATGAGATTCTACAAACATTTCTGGGAATTATTCAAGCCACATCTTAGGTGAATGTTGAACCACACACTAAGAAAGAAGAAGGTAGGTGGTGCAACAAACTCAACTTTCTTGGCTTTAATTCCAAAAGAAACAAATCCTTCTAACTTTTCAAGATTCCGACCCATCTCCCTCTGCAATTCTTCCTACAATATCCTCCCAAAAATTATAGCAAATCATATCAATCCCTATCTATCCAAGTTGGTCTTTGAAAATCAAGGAGGATTCATAAAAACCAAGAAAATCATTGATAATATAGTCCTAGTTCAGGAGGCAATTCATTCAAGCAGAAGCCACGAAGATAAAGGCATGGTGATCAAGATCGACATGGAAAATGCCTTTGATCACGTTAATCACTCATTTCTATTCTCATTTCTCAAAGCTTATGGATTCTCCGAGGCTTTCATAGATTGGATAAAAGCTTGTATAGGAGCTCCTTGGATATCTCCAATGATCAACGGTCGACCAAACCATTTCTTCAAATCCAATAGAGGATTAAGGCAATGATCCCCTCTCTACCCTTATCTGTATATCCTCATGGATGACTCCCTTAGTTGAAAATTAGAAGCAGAGCAAAGGCTGGGAAGATTACCAGAAATTCAAATAGCTCGAGGCACCAAATACATTAATCACTCACAATTTGCAGATGACACCCTCTTCTTAGGAGCCACTTCTGCAATCATTGCAAAAAGGTTTAAGAAAGTACTAGATGATTTCGTGACAGCTTCAGAAGGTAAAGTCAATAGTACCAAGAGAAGAATCTATGGCTGGAATATGTCGGGGCATATTCAGGACGTGATATCAAGAATATTTGGTTTTCAAACCATTGGGAATTGGAGACACTTCAAATATATGGGAATTCCAATATTTCTGAACTCTCCTCACTCTCAGGATTGGCAAGACATCCTGGAAAAGTTCATTGCTTGATGAATCCAAAATTGGGGAGTACGGTGGTTAAATCCTGTAGGTAATATTGTCCTCCTCAAGCCTGTCCTATCTTATCTAATAATTTTTCAATGTGTAGGACTTTTGGCTCCAAAAGGCATTCTGGAAAAAATTTCAAGGAACTTCTGCAACTTTCTTTGGGAAGGAGGGAAAACAAACATCGAAAAAATTCACTTAATCAACTAGCATGCAATATGTCAACCCCCAGATAAGGGGGGGAGGGGGATTGAAATAATAAATCCCAATCTTCTGAATGTTTCTTTAGGAGTGAAACTATCCCGACATCTCATCTCTGGCCCTATGGAATGGTGGAAGTCAGTGCTCTCCACTAAATACTTCAGTGTCTCTTGTTACACATTATTTTCGTCATCCCTATGATCGTTAATGATGTAAACCTATCTATTGCCTTTAGAGGGGTCACAGTGGCCTGAGTTCCTGAAGAGAGAAGGAAGAAGAACTTTTCCTGAGAAAAGAAGTTGCTTTTTTCTATGTGAAAACCTTATAAAAAGAAATGTACGCAGGT
>JASDQU011378430.1:0-14366 GCA_032191745.1 Picea mariana | reverse complement strand
TTATATGCATGATTATGGTCACTTCTGTATTGGATAATGCTTTCTTTCCAAGTATGTCGGAGATTATGTATAATTGAGATTCATTCTATGTAAAACTAATGGACAAAGTGGATATGCTTGAAATACTACATGAGAGTCTACTATAGGCTAGGGATAAATATTATTGGTATAGGTTGCACCTAGCTCTTTAATGGTTCAGGCACCTTCATTAAAGGTGCCCCATACAATTTGTGATCTAGATTGTATAAAGAATGAAATGAAAGGCTAGGATATGAATGGAAACACACACACACACAAAATATTGTAGGGAGCACAATAATATAGTGAGAACTAGATTCTATTAATAAATGAAATAGGAAAACACTGTGAAATGCAAAGTAATACAAACTAACACAAATTGTGGTAGTTTATCTTTGAAGAGAGGTGTCAGATGCACTTATTTGCAAGAGAACATTACAAGAGGATGAAATAACCTTTTAACATTCTTCCTGGATTCTGAGATCGGAATCCAGGAAGANATTTGCAAGAGAACATTACAAGAGGATGAAATAACCTTTTAACATAAATTACTAAACCCTAAATATCCAAAACCCTAACCCTATGATATGAAGTTCCAAAAGGATTGTGGGCCTCAAGGTGGTTAGTTGATACGTCAACTTCTTAGGGGTGCAACTTTGCATACAATCTCCATTTGGGGTGCACAATATGTCGCTGGAAAGATCTAATTGACAAGCTCAATTGTTGATAGGCTCGATCATGTCATGGAAACCCTAGGCCCATTAATGGCCAAAAATCATCGTTTAAGGACTCAAAACAACCTTGGATGTTTAAGACTTGAAGAATTGTAGATAAGAAAAACTACCAAGATGGAGAACCATGTTGACTTAGTTGAAGAGGTGGGTGGTCATTGATGTCCACCTGGATCAATCCTCCCCCTTAGGAAGAAATTGTCCCCATTGCATCAAGTTCCCTCAATAGATGGGGAAACTATTGCTAAATTTGACTCATGGTAAGCCACTTGCCTTGATGAAGAAATTGTCCAACTTTAAAAACCTGATAGAGTTGTATGTTATGTTTGTGGGTTCCCTTTATCTTGACGTCCATGATCCGATCCAATGTATCCTTCTCAATGTAATCAGGATTGAGTTCTATAGGGGCCAAATGCTCAACCACCTTTGAGATATCTAATAGGGGTGGAAAATACAGTCGAACCATCTCCACATTAAATACTAGGTGTGTTGAGATTTGGGTACCTTGGAAAGTGGTTTTCTTGTGTTTGTGAGTCTCTAAACACAAAGGGGGGAATATTTGACCCTTTCTAGTTCACTTTATGTTATAAAGTCACTTTGACTTTATTACATCATTAATGACAAAGTACTTTAAGCTATAAAGTCACATTGACTTTATAAAGTCATTAATGAGGAAAAAGTAAACTATAGAAACTTAAGTGAAAAATGAGATCTATTATCATCCATTCATTTTGGAGATTGGACTAGATCTAATCCGGGCCATTGGTTTCCTAGGTTATCTTAAGGATTGGGCTAAAGGAGGCAAAGGGGAAAAAGTGAGACTTATTGTTCACTTTAGTGATTTGGGTGAATGTGAAGAGAGGAGAAGGAGAGATTTGGAGAAGGGGGTGCATCAAAGAGAAGGGTGCACCATTGTTGAAGATCAAGCAAGCCTGAGAGGCACATCTTGGTGAGAGGCTAGGGGCACACTATAGCAGGCAAGAAGGTGCACCATTGTGAGAGGCTTTGGGGTGCATATGCTAGAGAAGGGCGGAAGAAAAGGCTGAGGCAAGAGAGAGGGTGCACCAAGTGATAGGAGCGCACCTATTGCAGCATTTGAGCATGATCTCAAGTCCTCTCCAAGAGGGGGGCGCAAGACATCTAGTAGGCACTTCGAGGATATGAGGGGTACATTCTTCAAGGAGGGTGCTAATTACAAGGAACTCCATTGCTTATCTTGTGAGGATCTTGCACATGCATAAGGTTCCCTTGTATATTTCCTTTGTTGTAGAATTTTCTTGGTATCTCCACAATACATATACTCTCTTACTAGTTTTCCCCATGGGGGGTTTTTTCAGGGTCATGTTGACCAAAAAACACTTGTGTTCATTTTTCATGGTTTTCTTATTTAGTTATTAGTTGTAGGTGTTAAAGATCCTAGAGGGTATTTATTTCTTCTGTGGATTTTTATGTGTACTAATTTGGACAGTAAAAACCTCCTAATTCAATCCTTAAAAAAATATCTACAAAGGGGAAGCAAATCACATCCTAAGGGGAAAATTTATTGGGTAGAAATAGCATATATGTTGGTTGTTCTAAGATAGTGAGAAATCAGATTTGAAACCCTTGAACTTAGTGCCCAACAAGAGGTCACATGTCAGGCATGTTGGGAAGCCTATAGGAACCTAACATTTCATACTGGTATGAGATACTAAGGGCATATGAGTTGGCTGATATAGTAGCAAACAATTGACATATTTTTCACTTGTTGGGAAGCTTCATTTTCACACTTGATTTTTGTGTGTTAGAGGTAGATTTTTACTTCACCTCACAACAATTAGCACTAGTATTGTTTGGTCAGAGTAGCATCATTTTTTAGCATCAGATGGAAACCATGTTGGTGGCAGGTTTGAGGGTGGAGGATAGGCTAATGAGGGCTAGTAATTGATATCAATGGAATGTCAGGATAATCTTGATTCTAGAAATGGGAGATCTATGGGACATTGTAGATAATCATGTAGTACCTCCTACAGATCCAATGCTCATGGTTGAGTTCCAGAAGAGGAACATCAGGGCCAAGAAGACTATCCTTGATGCGGTCAAGGACCATTTCATACCTCATGTTTCTAGTAACGACTTCACGTTTTAGATGTGGAAGTATTTTTGTGGTATTTACCAAAGCCCTAACTAGAACTGGAAGATGATGCTCCAAGAGAAGTTAAGGGGCACTAAGATGATGAAAACAAATTCAATTACCTCATTCCTCATGATATTTTCTCATATTCATGATGAGTTGGCAGCGGTTGAAGAGATAGAATATCCCTTGGATTTGGTGAGGACAACCTTAAATGGATTTTCCAAACCTTTGGAGATTTTTGTATGAGGCATCATGGCTAGAGAGCATATGCCCAGTTGGGAGACTCTGGGATGAATTTTTGTAGGAAGAGCTTAGAGTTGACTTTGAATCTTCTAGTCAACAACAGGGTGAGGATGGTGATGAGGGTGATATTTCTCTTTTGGAAAAGGGAAAGAAGAAGACCAAGCAGGGGCCCAAGGGTGGGGCCAAGCGGTAGCAATAGAGAGGAGGTGAGTAGCAGAAGGATATGAGAAAAGTGAAATTATTTTCTTGTAACTAGTTGGGGCACTATGTCGGATAGTGTACCAATAGGAAGGAGAAGAAGAAGCAGGGTGGTACTGCAACAACAACAGAGGAGGATGTTTTTTCCTCTCAATTTGAGAGGGGGTGTTCCTTTATAGTTTATTGTTCGATAGTTGAGTCACCATCCAATGTTCGGTACATTTGAGAGTGGAACATCGAGTCACATGTTAGGTGAGAGAGAAATTCACTAATCTTAGAGATACAAACATCAAGTTGGATATGGTGCTTGGAGACAACACCATAGTTAGGCCGACTGGGCATGGCACAATTTCCTTTCAGAGGGACTTGATGCGACCTTTGGTGTTCAAGGATGTATTGTATGTCTCGGACTTGAAGAAGAATCTCATTTCAGTTTCCTCCATCTAGGATAGGGGGTTTGAGGTGTTCTTTAGAGGGACATAGGTCCTCATTCACCCTAAGGGGTCTAGTATCACTTTTGGCAGAGTGATTGGGACATGAGAGGGGAACATGTATAGATTTATTTTTCAGCCTTTGTATGCTTTGGTGGGTAGCAACAACAACACTCGGTTGTGTGAGCTATGGAATCGAAGGATGACTCATTTGCATCATGGAGCTTTGAGATCGCTGAGAGAGATTGTGATAGGTTTTCCATAGTTCAACATTAAGCATCAAGAGGTATGTAGAGGGTGTGCTCTTGGGAAGTACACCAAGATTGTCTTTCCCAGCAGTGACAGTAGATCAACTGTGGTACTAGACTTGATACACACATATGTGTGTGGGCGCATGTCACGAGTTTCCTTGGGTGGTCGAGAGTATTATGTTACTTTCATTGATGACCACTCCAAGAATACCTAGATCTATTTCCTGAAGACCAAGAGTGTGGTCTTCAAGAGGTTCCAAGAGTTCAAAGCTCTTGTGTAGAACCAAACAGGAAAGAAGATCAAGTTTTTTATGGTCATACAATGGAGGTGAGTATACCTCCTCGGAGTTTGCATATTTATGTACCTAGTAGGGTATTAGAAGGAAGTTGTAGAGAGAAATAACATGGCCATAGTTGGTGTAGCGAGATTGATGTTGGATGATTATGCACTACCATTCTACTTATGGGAAAAGGCTTGTAGTACTATAGTATATCTGCAAAACAAGAGTCCCCATAGATATTTGGGGAGGAAGACTCCTGAGGAGGCCTTCACAGGGAGTAGGCATGATGTTGAGCACCTACACATATTTGGGTGCTTGACGTTCTCTCATGTCCCCTCGAAGAAGAGGACAAAGCTAAATCCCACAATAGAGAAGGGGATTCTAGTTGGATACTTAGAGGTCTCTAAGGCCTATTAGATCTACCTTTCAACACATAGGAGAGTGGTGGTGAGGAGAGATGTTAGATTTGAGGAAGATAGATATTTAGGGATATCTCTCGAGTTAAGAGTTAGAGTTGAGGAGGTCCCATAGATGAAAATTGATGCATTGCAGGAGTAACAACCTTAGGTGTTGAGTACACCTATTTTAGGGGTGACTGGTCCACCCAGGACAACTTCAGGTTCATAGTTGTTGAGTATACAAACAGTTGGTGCAGGTGCTTCAGGGTCACAGGCTACTTTGCAGAGATATTTGCATGAGACTTGGGGGCATGAGGAGACTAATTCACGAGAGGTTACTTAAGGGAAGAAGAAACTGATATTACTTTAGGAGACCCTAAATAAATCCAAGGATAATGTTGGAGAGCCTTAGAGGTTGATGAGAGAGAGAATGGCACTAGAGAGGTTTGGGTCCCACTTGGCTATGGTGATGAGCAGATCAGATTCTGAGGTCACTTCTGATAATAAGGTTGTAGACATACTAACCGAGTCCTTACTAAGGGGAAAGGATGTCTACTTCAGGGACAAGTTGGGAGTGGTGAGTCCCTGAGGTTTAGGACAATCGGTGACAGAGTGTGTTGGTAAGGCACTCTGTGATGTTAAAGTCACTAGTTCGAAACCTGTGGGGACAAAAAATCCAACCATGTTAAGGGTTGGTGTGGCTCAGGGCAGGTGCGATCCCCGGGTGATTTTGACGGCTTAGATGCCCCTGAGTCGCGGTTTCTTAGCCACAGGTTAGTCCCGCATGTCACGGACAAACTAACAAAAAAAATAAATTTGGGAGTGGTGAGCAACACTTTCCTTTGTAAGAGGGAATGTTGAGATTTGGGTACCTTGGAAAGTGGTCCCTTGTGTTTGTGAGTCTCTAATCACAAAGGGGGGAATATTTGACCCTTTTCAGTTCACTTTATGTTATAAAGTCACTTTGAATTTATTACATTATTAATGACAAAGTACTTTAAGTTATAAAGTCACACTGGCTTTATAAATTCATTAATGAGGATAAAGTAAACTATGTAAACTTAAGTGAAAAATGAGATCTAATCTCATCCGTTCATTTTGAAGATTGGCCTAGATCTAATATGGGCTATTGGTTTCCTAGGTTAACCTAAGGATTAGGGTAAAGGAGGCAAAGGGAAAAAAGTGAGACTTATTGTTCACTTGAGTGATTTGGGTGAATGTGAAGAGAGGAAAAGGAGGTGTTTGGAGAAGGGGGCACACCATTGTTGAAGAGCAAGAACTCTTGAGAGGGCACATCTTGGTGAGAGGCTAGGGGCGCACTATAGCAGGCAAGAGGGCACAACATTGTGAGAGGATTTGGGGTGCATATGCTAGAGAAGGGCGCAAGCAAAGGTTGAGGCAAGAGAGAGGGTGCACCAAGTGATAGGGCCACACCTATTGCAACATTCATCGATGAGCTTCAGTCGTCTCCAAGAGGGGGGGGGAAGGAATATAGAAGACACTTCAAGGATACGAGGGGTGCATTCTTCAAGGAGGGTGCTAATTACAAGGAACTCCATTGCTTATCTTGTGAGGAGATTACATATGCATTAGATTCCATTGCATATTTCGTTTGTTGTAGAATTTGTTTGAGATCTCCATAATACATCTACTCTCTTACTGGTTTTCCCCATGGGTTTTTTTTTAGGGTCATGTTGACCAAAAACACTTGTGTTCATTTGTCATGGTTTTCTTATTTACTTATCAACTACAAGTGTTAAATATCCTAGAGGGTATTTACTGATTTTGTGTAGTTTTATGTGTACTAATTTGGACAACAAAAACCTCCTAATTAAATCCTTAAAACAACATCTACAAAGGGGCAACAAATCACATCCTAAGGGGTAGTTTGAGTGGGCTGAAATATAATTTCTATTGGTTGTTCTAAAATAGTGAGAAATCATATTTGAAACCCTTGAACTTAGTTCCCAGCAAGAGGTCACATGACAATCCTGTTGGGAAACCTATAGGAACCTCAAAAATTTTCATAGTGGAAGCCAAGTAAAAGGGGAATACTCAATTCAAAAGCCTTCTGAACCACAACTTTCATGATTGTGTAAGGCCCATATCAAAGTGGTTTAATCTTCCCATGGGGGCCTGTGAGGCACTCTTTCTATAAATGCAACCACACCTTACCACCGACTTGGAACTTGTGTGGAACATGATGCTAGTCATGTTGTTGCTTGTACTTGGCATTGGATTTCTACAGGATATCATGAATCTGTTGTTGGATGTGCTAGGTCCACTCAACAAATTTAGCTTCTATATTTTCCTTAGTCTGAGCATGGCCTAGGAAGATGTAATGGGAAAAGCTACATCAATGGGGGTCAATGGTTAGAACCCCAAGCACTCTTGAAAGGGTTGTGGCCAACATAACTATGGAGGGATATATTGTAGCTATGTTGAACATATGGCAGTCTCTCATCCCATGTACGTAGATTCTTGGAGTTGTACATGGGAAATATATGCACAATCATACTATTGACCACTTATGTTTTTCCATCTATTTGGGGGTGGAAGGAAATTGATTTGGTCAGCATGGTGTCCATCAAATACCATAGGATGAACCAAAAGGTATTGAGGAATGTATTGTCCCTATCTAAAATAATGGTTCGTGGTATAAAAAAATGAACCCAAAAACCCTCAAAGAATAGCTTAGTAGTGGCTTCAGTTTTGATACTCTTATTACACAGTGCCAAAATGGCCATCTGAGAGAATTGATCGACAACCACAAAGACACATTCATTACCATGCTTGGTGGAGGGAAAACATGACATGTAATCGATGGATACTAGTTCCCGAGGCTTTTCTAAGGTATATAGAGGAGTGTACAATCCCTTCTTCTCAATGGAAAGCTTAGTAATGGCACAAGCAATGCATGATCTGATATCCCTATTTATGTATTGTCAGAGTTTTTCCCAATATAAATACTTATGAAGTACTACTACTACCTTATCCACACTGAAGTGCCCTTCCACCTGATTGTAATGTCCCTCCCAAATTATCTTTAGACGCTTGCTTGAAGGAACACAAATACTCCCTAGATAACAAAAAAGTGCATCCTGGAGGTGAAAGTTTAGAACTTGTTTACTTGCACCCAATGTTTGATATGTAGCAGATATGTATTAGAATCCTTGTGCCCACAATAGTTAAGAACTGTGTTTATCTCCACAACTGGGGACCGATTGAGGAAGTATGCAACATGGCTTGTGCTTCCCTTCTTGTACTTAATGTTCAAGTGGATTCATTTCAAGTACGTGGACCACTTCTAATGGAAGTCATTCCATAACTTTCCTTATGTCTACATGAATTACAGAGGCTTGTGATAAGTGTGGACGATCATTTCCTTTCCCAGAATATAATGCTTCCATTGCCGACATGCCTACACAATGGAGTACATATCCTTGTCATAGGTGGGATACCTGAGAATAGTATTAGAGAGTGTCTCACTGGGATAGACCACTAGATTCCCATGTTGAGTGAGGACTACATTGATAGCATAGTTGAAGGAATCTGTATCAATCTCAAATGGTTGTTGTAGGTCTAATTGAGTGATGATTGGTGCTGAGCAGAGACAGTTTTTACGATCCTCAAATCCTTTTTGTTGTGACTCAAACAAGGAAAAATTGGTTTTAGCTCCATCCTTGGTCACTTGGGTTAAGGTAAAAATGATATAATAGGAACCCAACACAAACCTACAGTGGAATTTGGCAAGACCCAAGAAGTTGTGGAGCTCTATTAGAGTCGTCGGGGCTGGGAAATTGTGAATGAATTGGATCTTGGTTGGATCCATATGCACTCCATGTTTATCCATGATGTATCATAGATATTTAATTATCTTCATGCCAAATAAGAATTTCTCTATATTAACATATAAATTGTGTTTCCATATAGTGCTCAGGTGATCCGAAATGATCTTTTAAAGCCTTTGGTTAAGTTTATGCATGAGTTGATTTACCATTCAAAATTTAAAGAGAAGAAGGAGATTAAATGAAATAATGTTGCAACCATGATAAAGCATACAGAACAACAAATACACATAAGGAATTAAAAACCATAATGCAAAGAACTTGATAACGGAGTTCGACAAAAAATTGCCTACGTCTCTAGGACTTTGTCTCAGTGGGGAATGCTTCTTTATTAATTTCTTCAATTATTTAAAAGTACATCAAAATTACATCAAATGGATTTCAGACTGGTCTCATTGTGTTCTGCTCGACCTCAAGAATCCAACGTAATTGACGACATTGAGAAAGGTTAATTCTAACTCCCACAAATGGCCTCCAAAGTTCCTTTAGCTCACTAGTTTTTCCTGCATAATTCACACTATTATGCACTACGTCGTATAAGCTGACCTGTAGTGGCACTGGTAAAAGCTTTGGATTAAAAGGTGAGGCGGGGAGGTCGAATCCCAACCTCTCACCTTCCTTGGCATAGAATCGGGCTTAAATCTCCATAAAATATGTTAATAAACCATAATATATGGTTCTTAACCGAGTATAAACCTCTTGGCATCCAATATAGTTTTAAAACCCATATAAATGTGCGCGCCCCTTATCTCTAGCCATGGTCTAACACCTTTACAATAAAATGTGGCAATATATCCCTTGAATACAACGCATATAACACTGCATACCATGCTCCTTTTATAATGGTGTATTAACCATATGGTTCAAATCCCAATTCGAATATCAACCAACCCATTCATTTTAATGAGTTTCGATCCACTTAAAAGGGCAATAAAATATATGGTTTTAAATAAAAACCATATTATAACAACACCACATGATTTAATTTGTTGCCTTTTTTTAATGGATGGTTTAATATATGGTCAAACCACATGGGATTCGATGCCATATAATAAATATCAAATCCCTTTAACTAAATCAATGCCAACCCACTTTTTAATGTTTGGAAGGTTCGACTCCTCCATATCTCATGATTTGGTATGAGTTCGACCCTTTCTTAAAGGGATTGACACATTAAAATACAACTACCCCTTTAAATAAAAATATGCCTCATAAATTTAACAAGTGATATGCACCCACATCACCTACCACATGTCATGCTGATGCTGATGTACATGTTGCTACATCAGCATTGACTTTGATTTTTACTTTTTTACTTGTTTCGACCAAAACTTCAGATTGTAATAACTTTCATATACGATGTTGGATTTACAATTCGTTTGCTCCGTAAAAAATCTTGTGACGATCTCTTTGCAATGGAACTAGTCTCGCTCAAATCCAAAAACTTTGAATTTTTGGCCTTTTTGGATCCATTTGGATCATCAGGATCTATTAAATGTGTTACAAATGTTATGGCTAGGTTTTATTGAAGATGAGGATATCATCCAAATATATGACCGCAAAATATTTTTTGAACGGATACAAGATATCATCCATTATCCTCATGAATGTTGTTAGATCATTAATCAAGCCAAAATTCATGACCAACCACTAAAAAATGTCTTCTTTACACTTGAAGGTGGTCTTCCATAAATCAATTTGTTCAATCGAGACTTGGTGGTAGCCTAAATTTAGATCAATCTTACTAAAGAACTTGGGACCCTTAAGTTGATCAAGAAGATAATCAATCCATGGGATTGGGTATTGGTTCTTAACAATGATCTTTTTTAGGAATATGTAATCAATATAGAGTTGTCATGTCTTGTCCTTCTTTGGCACCAATACAATTGGGCTCCCACAAGAAGAGGATCTTGGTTGAATGTGGCCCTTTTGGATGAGCTTATGAATTTGAAATTTTATTTCCCCATTCTCCATAATAGCGCATTTGTATATTGGGCCATTAGGTAAAGGGGAACCAATTATCAAGTCAATTGAATGTTTGACTTGGTAGTGTAGAAGCACCTTTGTAGGTGAAGAAATGATATCTCTATATTCCTCTACAATCGTGTCCACCTTATTATATTGTGTAGAGGGACCCTGTGCTAAGGTAGTGGTGGTCACAGTTACCTTCTGACCGAACCATGAAGAGGAAATATTTTCCAGTCTAAGAGATTACCTTTCAGAACTACTTTGTCGATATCAAGGAAATTGCAGTAATCGAGACTATCTATGGTACCTTGTAGAGTTGGCCTCCCAAAGTAACAATGACACTACGAGGCCTAGACTCATAAACAACATGATGTGTCCACATACATGGTTGTCCTAAAATAACATCACAAACTTCAGGTGAGGCAACATAACACAATACATGCGACATTGCTAGCTAACATGGAGGTCTCATCCCTAGCTCAACCAATTGATGGTGTATGGTTGGCATTGTAGGTAACTTCAATCTCTTGATAACTTCAATCGATATCAGGTTCTTTTGTATATCGCTATCAACAATGAAATGTAGTGGAGTCCCCCTCACCCACATCTGTGAATGGAAGAGGCACTCCCACTCCTCGAGATCCTTTGGATCTTTTGGTTGGATCTTTGCACTTGCAATGATAGCACTAGATTTTGCATTGATTATCCATTTTCCCTTATCTTGCTCTAAATTAGATTATGATCCAAGTCTGATTCTTTTTCTTTCATCTCAAGCAATAATGATTTTTTTGAGTGACATTCATCAGTGTTGTGCTAGGGGATTTTGTGGTACTCACATCACTTTCTAGTGTCCTTCTTCGACTTCTTGTTACCCTTATTTACCTATTACTTGGATTGGTTATATTGAGGTTGGATATCCTTTCACTATCCTTTGTTCTGTGAGTTTAGGCCACCTTTACGATGCTTTTGTTTTTGTGGATTTGCAGACCCAAACTCCTACTTTTTCCTCTACTTAAATTTCTACTTGATTTTGACAACATATCGATAAGAAAATCCTAGTGAGGATATGTCAATAAATCCACATCTATTTGTATGCACCTGTGTAGGACACTACTATAATTCAAAAAAAAATTCCACTCGGAGTCTCTGATACCCATATTCGAGCGCAAGGTGTGGAAGATATCAATGTACCCTGGCACCATCTGGTCTCTCTCTCAATGCAGAGAGAGACCATCTATGGGTGGATTTTGTTGATCCCCTCTATGAGGATCAACAAAATCCACCCAAGTGGTTTATGTCCTAAATGTTGTAGACCATCTCCATCATGTCTCTCTTAGTAACTTTCCCAACAATTTAGACATGGGGAAGGGCCTTAAGGAGTGCAAAAGTGATCTTTTTGATGTCCATTTTTTTTAATTGATTAATAAACCTTAACCATTTATCCAAATCATATGCATCTATATTTACTTCAAATAAAGGAATTTCAAAGTTAACTTGTACCTTGAATGGTGTCACACCCCTGAAATGGTTGTTTTTTGAAGGTGTCTCAGTCGTCGTTGGCAACTGTCAAAAGATCCGGGAGAAACTTTCCATCATCTTGTTCTTATATTGCATGAGGGATTTATTGAGCAACAACTTAATAATATCTCTTGATCCATCACCTCTCTTTCCATCCACCATGGGAGGCCACTTGGGCCAATGAGAGTGGTATTCCCCAAGTGAAATTGGTTCAAGATCCAACTATATAAACCCTGACCTCATAGGGGACATGCAATGAGAAACAACAAAGAATATATTGCTCTAATACCACTGATATGGATTATATAGAGAATGAAATGAAAGACATTGTTATAGGATAAATCCGTAAGTGCAGACACAAACTGATCTCCCTAGATCCACCTGGATCTAGAACAAATCAAGACAGGATAATACTCTTTCCCTAGATTTAGATTATTGAATGAACTAGGAGGCAAGAATCATGAACATACTGTATGATCGCTTCCTTGGGTCTTTGTTGTTCCAGCTTCGCTTCAATGCTCTTGCGTAGTCAAAACCAGGACAATACAAACCAATCAAAGTGAAGACAACTTAGCATATTCAACAATCAATCTAAGTACATGATCAAGGAGTTATACAATAAAGTAGACTGAACTTTATGGGAAAGAGACATATTACTGTATTATATTGATAGAAACCAAAGCTTACAACATGAGCCTTGATGTTGCAAACCTCCTTTCAATGGCCCTTGGCTCTGACACACACACTTTCTCACTTGTATGAAGAAGATCAACCACCTTTGATAGCCTTGCTGGAGTTCTCAGCTGCTGTAGCATCAGTCCTTCACACAACCTTTCACAAATTCTCCAATATCTTCTTAACCTTGTTTGCTTCTAACCTTTTCCATGAGAATCCTCTCAATATATAGGAGGAAATGAATTAGTTACTTAGATAAGAATGATCTCAAGATATCAGGAAAGCCAATACTTAGATAACCATTCGAATGCCATCTCATCCTTCTAGAAGATTCCCTTCTAGAAGCTTCGAGAATTCATCATTTTCCCTTCTTTAGAAAGTGTTCGCACCCTAGCAGTTAGACACAGTGCGAACTTCTCGCACCCTGGCTTAAGGTAGCCTGCGAGAATCATGCATTCTCGCAGGCAAATGTATAGACAGCCTGCGAACCTTCCTAAAAAAATATGATTTCTGGAGATAGATGAAGGTAACTTTTCTCAGAAAAAGATTCTAATGAAGAGCCTGAGTACACCATCCTTAATACATCATCATGATGACCAAAATCATGGGTAACAGAATGCCCCTCAAATTCTGATATTGGAACGAGTGACAGTCGATAGACTTTGTAAGCTGCATGTGTGTGTCAAGAACCAGGAGCACATCTAATCAAAAACCTACAAACAACCAAGCATTGGCAGAGTATTATATATATCAATTCTGAGGTAGGCATTCCCATACTCGATCATAGACTGATGCCATTGTAGACATAGGGCATGGCCACCAATCATACGCTGTGGATCCATGCCGTCAAAATATAACATAGCCACCTGAATACACTGTGGATCTATGCAAGAAAATTCAAATCAAGATGACATAGCCACGAAACATACACAGTGGATCTATGTGTCGCAAGTTATACATACTCCATCGCAACCTGGATCACAAAGATGATATCTAGGGTCTTCAACCTGATCCCACAAAGTACGAATCTATCCATGTGATTACATGTGTTGAAGTCGAACATGGTAGAAACCACTTGATTACCGGTCAATGATACAACCGTTAACAAGTGTGAGGGAAATCACCATTGATGTCAATGACTCCCAAGGTACCATAGTACAATCCATCGAATGTGAATAAATGATTTGATGTCGAACATTCGACGGAATCTCTCGATCAGGGGCCAATGATGTAAACCCACTGTTGAAAGCGAGGAAAATTTCCATTGAGGCATGCAAGCTCCAAGGTACTCAATAATTTCTAAGTTTTGATTCCGGATAATGAGCTGAAGTTGACAGAACAAAACTCATCACAGGAGGGCCTTGATGTATCCCCCATCAATGACACGAAATGAGTAACAGAGTTTGAAGGTGAAACAGAGCACTTTGCAAATTGAACTGGACACAGGGAAGGCCGACTCGGAGAGAATGGACAATTGCAGATGACCGACTCAATATAGGTTTTATGTGGACTTATCTTGAACATATGAATGACACGACCAATGATTTGGCAACATTGACTCAAAGACGACACATGAAATGATCTTGTAATCAATCGAAAGAGAGACAAATGGATTTCCCAAACTGGCTTCAAATGATGAATAGGGGTTTCATGTTCAAGAGCGTCACTTACTGCCAATCAATACAAAGAT
>JASDQU011378429.1:1642-17641 GCA_032191745.1 Picea mariana | reverse complement strand
AAGGACATGGTTAGGGCCAAAAGAATCATTGCAGACACTATCAAAGATCACTTGATCCCCCAAGTGGCATCTAAGAATACCCCAAAAGAAATGTTTGATGC
The DNA here is from genome assembly GCA_032191745.1 of Picea mariana. Classification (NCBI taxonomy): domain Eukaryota; kingdom Viridiplantae; phylum Streptophyta; class Pinopsida; order Pinales; family Pinaceae; genus Picea; species Picea mariana. The sequence goes on along the minus strand of JASDQU011378429.1, from coordinate 17,540 downwards.
CCTAACCAGATTGTATGAAGGAAGAAACATTAACCAGAAGATGAACTTGAGAACTCAACTCAAGAATACAAAGATGCAGAAAGGAAAAACAGTTCATGACTATTTCTCTAGGATCTCTCAATTCAAGGAACAACTAGAAGCAATTGGAGATACCCTAGATGAAGATGAACTCATAATGACAACTCTTAATGGTCTCACAAGACCTTGGGATGCATTCATCCAAACCATTTGTGCCAGAAAGGAGAAACTACAATTTGACAGTCTTTGGGAAGAATGTGTTCAAGAAGATGCAAGCGTAGCTAATCGAGAAGCAGTACTATTAAGGGATGAAGATCAAGCTCTAGCTGCTCATACTAAAGGAGGAAAGAGAAGGTCTCACTTCAAGAAGGAGACCCACCCACATAAGGAGTCTCACTCCCCAAATAGATTCATCCATGAAGAATCTGACCCTCTAAGGAGATTCCAGAAGTTTCAGAAAGGTCAAAGAAGAGAAAAGGATTTCTCCTCTTATCAATGTTACCATTGTGACAAGATGAGACATATTGCAAAGAATTGTCCAGCTAGAAGAGAAGAATACAAGAAGATAAATAACAAAAGACACCATGCCCATGCAGTTGAAGATGATGAGCCACCCACGAAGATGATTAAAGAAAAGATTGAAGATTGTGTCTTATTCTCTGCCCTTTCAGGATCATTATCACCTAGAGAGGACACTTGGCTCATAGATAGTGGTGCTTTTAAGCACATGACAGGTCAAAGAGACATTCTCTCTAGCGTCACAGAAAATAACTTTCCCTAGAAAGTTACACTTGGAGATGATTACCAGTACCCTATCAAAGGAGTGGGAGAGTCCACCTACAATCTTGATTTAGGGAACCCAATGAAGATGAAGGATGTATTATATGTACCAGGTTTGACGAAGAATTTGCTTTCTATCTCAGCTTTAGATAAGAAAGGCTTCAGGGTTGCATTCATAGATGGTGAACTCCTTATGTGGCCTAAAGGAAAAACCATAGAAGATGCAATTCTTATTGGAACAGAAGAAGGTGGCATGTATAAATTAAAAGGTCACTCAGATGCAGCCTTGACTCACTCCACTGAGAGTCCATGTGAACTTTGGCATAGAAGACTAGCTCACATCAACTACAAGGCCCTACCATATGTGAGCAAGGCAGTTACAGGTCTGCCAAATTTCAAGGTTGATCATGAAGGTGTGTGCAAGGGATGTGCACAAGGAAAGAACATAAAGAATCCTTCCCGAAGAGCGACAGTAAAGCAGAAGGAGTCTTGGAGCTCATCCACTCAGATGTATGTGGCCCAATGCCATCAACCTCTCTTAGTGGGTATGTATACTATGTATCATTTATTGATGACTATTCTCGCAAGACTTGGGTTTACTTCTTGAAATCAAAAAATGAAGTGTTTGGGAAATTCAAGGAATTCAAAGCCTTGAAAAAGAATCTATTTGAAAGAAAAATCAAGATACTCAGGTCAGATAATGGAGGAGAATACACCTCAAAAGAGTTTGTAAATTTTTGTAGAGATGTCGAGATTAAGAGGGAGCTCACCACTCCCTACAATCCTCAACAAAATAGTGTAGCAAAAAGAAAGAACATAACTATAATGGAAGCAGTGAAGACTATGATCCATGATCAAGATCTTCCAATGCAGTTATGGGTAGAAGCAACAAGAACAACAGTGTATGTACAAAACAAATTATCCTATAGTGCACTTGGGTTCAAAATCCCCTAAGAAATGTTCTCCGAAAAGAAGCCAGAAGTAAGCCATCTCAAGATATTTGGTTGTCTAGTGTTTGTACACATTCCAAAAGAGAAGAGAACCAAGCTGGACCCTTCAGGAAAGAAGAGAATATTTGTTGGATACTATGAGGTCTCAAAGGCCTTCAGAATTTACATATCAGGTTACCATCACATTGAGATCAACAGAGATGTAACCTTTGATGAAGATGCAGCACTTAAGAAATCAAGGAGATGCCAGCTTGAAGAAGTATATGAAGAAGATCCTGTAGGTCCCAGAGTTGCAGAACCAGTGAGAGAAGTCACAACTTCCCCTGATGATGAGATTCAAGAAGATCATGACATGATAGAATCTCAAGAACCTCCCCAAATGACGATCTCTCACAAGAGAAAGCCAACTTGGGCAAGGGAACTTATTCAATATGGAGAGAGGTATGGTGCCCCAAAAGGAACCATGAGACAAGTTAAGAAACCTAAGTCATTCTCCAGTTATGTAGCTTTGATGTGTGATCTCATAGAGAAGGAGCCTACTGTTGATTTTTCAATAGACAAGGTTAAGCATGAAGTTCATTCCATTTTATCCTTTTACTTAAACCATAACCAATTATGTTGCAGCCAACAAGATCATAAGAAGAAACACCATGCACAAGAACACAAGAAGTATCCTGGGAAACCCTTCTCAACAAGGGAATAAAACCCAACCAAATCCTTTGCTATATTCTTCAAGAGAAAGACCTTCACCACCAAGAAAACCTAGCACATAAGAGGGTGCTTGCAAACCCTAGAAGACTAGCGCCCAAGAGAGTTGCGCACTTTTCCCAAGATGTACTTGCTGAAATTTCCAAACTCACACAAAAGATATGATTCCTCAATGGGGAATTTACCTTTACTTATATTAGACTTGACCTATCAACAAAAGTGTCTATTGGCACAATAGGGCCGACCTCTCTATCTCATAATATAATTAATATTAACCAGATTAATTATCTTTTACATTAATTATCAATTACATTAAGGTGGGGTCGACCTGTACCCTTTACATTACAATTAGGGTTACAGGCAGGTCTGACTCTTAAACAATATAGCAAGGGATCTCATACACCCACTAGTGCTTAGCCACTAGGGGCACATGCATAGGGATGTCCATATCTCTATCTCACTACATTAAACAAGAGAAGCACTCTCACTAGTGCTCAGCCCCTAGGATCACGTTAACCTGTGCTCGTCCACAGGCACGTCCACTCAACAGATCGTCTTTCCCACTTCATTACACAAGAGAGTCATCTAGAGTTCATCATCTCATCTTATTTCCCTAGGGATTGTCAGAGTACCACAAAATGTTGTTGATACACCTGCCTCATTCTGTTGCCCCATGATGATGATGATGTTGTTGCTCCAGCCTCGTGCTGTGATGATGTTGTTGCTCCAGCCTCATGATGTGATGATATTGTTGCTCTAGCCTCATGCTGTGATGAGGGTTCTCCAGCCTCATGTTGTTGATGATGATGTTGTTGATGTTATTGTTATTGTTTTTATGCTAACTAATGTTGATGTTTCAGGTTCCAGCTTCATGTTGTGAACGATGATGATGATGCCATTCCAGCTCCATACTGTGAATGATGATATGATTGACGATGAGAAAAACTTCCGATGATTTATAGATATGCCAGTCAATGTTCCAGATGTTGTTGATGTTGCTGCCCTTTCTCTCTCCTGATGATGTTGTAGAATACCCTTCTTGTTAAGGGGGAGTGTTGAAATATTGTAACTACAAAGAATATTCTACTTATTATTGAGCTATTATCTTATAGATCAATCCCCTTTTATGGATTGATCATGTTGGGTTTTGTATAAGACCAAATCTCCTTTTGTGGATTGATAATGTCGGGCTTTGTATAAGACCAGATCCCCTTTTGTGGATTGGTCAAACCCTAATTATATGCTACTAATTAAGAAGTCGTCCCCCGGGCCTAATTAAAGTGGTTTTAAGTTTTAACCACTAAGTGAAGAAGTTGGTCTTGTCCCCGGATGTGGTGACACATGGAGCACACTCGTCAATAGTTGGGGCGTTTACGAGGGTAGTTAAGGCCCCTTGTTGCCACCCTCCTCCCATGTCCAGTCGTGATGCCTAGCTTTCATTTCTGCCAAGGCTTAGTGCATTGGGTCTTAATGGAGACTCAGGTTCGACTCCTTGGCACCAATACGATACAACGAATGGCCATTACTCTAGCACTTATGGCTACCAGAGCCATCAACTCCCTCGTCGTCCTGCTCTTATCGTCCTACAGGGGATTTATCTTGGGCATTTGGCCGCAGTTCACTGCTTAATTCTGCTTGCTTTGCTCCCTGCCTTGGATTTTCGTCCTCCATCTCTTGCTCGCACCACTGTTGATTCCATTTTCCCTGCGCTCTGCTTAGCCATGCCTCGCGAGAGAGGTAAGTCTCGGCGAGGGCTATCCTATTACAACAGGTTCGGCAGGCACAAACGCCCAGGACCAGCCTCTCTCGCTCTCATACCAAGCAGCAGTTCAGACCACTCACCCTCCTCTGATCAGAATTGGCATGAGACGGCTCAATCGGAGCCCCGTTCATCAAACAAAGAGAGTCTCCACGGAGGTTGTCCGATGGAAGAGGAAATTCCACCCAACTGGGAGGAAATTTTGCCATATTTTCCTACGACCACCTTGGAACAATGACTGACCACTTGCACCACCACCCCTTTGATTTTCTAGGAGCCAGCCGAGACAGGTTGCATCTTGGAAGAGGAAATCCCTCTTCAGGAGGAGCACTCTAGTAAGAATTCTGCTGCTACTATGGAAGAGGACCTTGCTACGGATTTTTCTGCTACTACTATGGAAGAGGACCTTGGAATAAACTGGGACAAATGTTGGAATGAAGACGACCCTGAAGAGCATGCTCACCTGGTTCCTAGATCTTGCAAGCTCACGGAAGACCACTTGGTCTTGATCTTTGAGATGCACAAGGATTTGGCAGAGAAGCTGCACAACTAGCGCACCCTTAGCAAACGCTAGGAAGTCCTGTACGACTCCCTGTCAAGCGAGCCTATGAAAAGTCGATGCCCGACTTGCTACCAACCTTTCGCCTTCTGAATTCGCTAGGATGGACGCCCGGGTTCGCCTCATGTCTAGTCCTCTTACAGGGTTTTTCTTTGGTCTTAGTGTTCAGTCTTTTGTGCATCACAGACTCTGGTTTTGGTTCACTAGCTGGTCGGGGCACTCAGTCCACTGCCTGTTCTGGTTTCCACGCTTGTGGCAGAACAGGTGGCAAGTCCCCATGTTTTTGACAGATGTCTCTTTAAGGTTTTTGAACAATAGTGTCCACGCATTTTGGTTTCCACTATTGTGGCAGAACATGTGGCACACTCTAGTGTATACTTAGACATGTGTAATTTTTGCTAATGCAAGGTAATACAATACTTTTTATTTACAAAAAAGAAGAAGTCGGCCCTGCTTGATGAAGAGACACCACCCTAGCACCTGCCAACTAGTATAAATAAGAGTTGGAGGCGCCTTATTAGCTCACTCACTCAAGTCACTCATCTAGTGTGCAAGTTTGAAGGAAGCTGCAGTTGTCAATTGCCGGAAGAAGGAAGAGAGAGGCGCATTGCTCAGTGTTGGATATTCTCTTGTGTTTGGTTTATTATCTTGGCATTGTATTGGCTTTCTATATTAAGGAAGTTTTTGCTGGGTTTTCTCCCCCATGAGGGTTTCCCAAGATAAATGTTGTGTACCTTGTGATTGTGTATCTTTCAGTGATCCTGCTTATGCTATTATTGTCTAGTAAATTGAAAAGAACTTAATAGCTGCTCTAAATTTAACAAGATCTTGCCATTTTTATCATCTATTTAATGTTTTTTTATGTGTTTCTATAAAAATGGTTTTTTTGGAGGATCCGCTGGCTTGATGTTCCCAGCTAGCTAGAAATAGATCTTGAGCAAAACCTCCAGATCCGGATCTGGATCTGCCAAAACATGGATCTTGGATCCTCCATAGGTGGGCCTGGTAACATAGGTCTACTATTCTATTGGATTGGTACTGTTGCTGTGGTAAATATGACAATTTAAATTGATTAGGTAATTTACTAATTGTTTAACTAAGTGCTCTTGTGTGACAGCCACAGGGTTTAGAATGTCAGCTTTATTGGTCCTTTTTTTGGGTCAAATTTATTCTACAAACTTGTTCTGTTTTTTATGTCAATAATATTCTGATTTCTTGCTTCTATTTTCAATTTCAGAATATTGTAGCTGATATGCGGAAAGTCTTAGCAAAAAATCCTCAGGTTGAGCAACAACGGTTGCATCGAAGAGTATTTCTAGATAATATTGATCCAGAAAATCAAGCTCTATTGGTAAGTTTCAGATTCCCTTTATATTCTTTTTTATAATGAAGATCAGTTTCAAACTAAGTTCCTGATTATGATCTAATTTTTCTGAAAGTTAAGAACCAATGGAAGAATTGATGTGATTACTTCTTTTGTCTTGTTCTTGGTACAGATTTTGATTTCTTGCTTTGTAAAGACTCCCCACTTCGAGGAGTATCTTTGTGTTAAGGTATGCTTACATAATTTCTGAATCGCTTATTTTATTGTGAAACCTGAAATATCGAGAAGAAGATACTCTAGGAACTCCTTTTTGCCATTGTCAAATGTGTTGTTGTTCCAAGTCCCATTGACCTATTTTGGTCATTTGTGGACATCAATATAATTTTATTTCATTTATTGCCAATTCCTGTATCACAATTGATATTGTATTAATCAAAAGGTTGCTTCATAAACATTTTTTTGTTAAATATCTTAGTTCTTTTACTAAGCATGAATATTATTCCAAATGAGCTACATATTTACCTTTATAAGCCTTGTTCATATGTTGCTTGGAACAGGAAGCCATTTTATTGGACCTTTTAAGAGTTATCAGTCATCATCGTGCCCGATTGGCAACTCCAATTCGTACTGTGCAGAAAGTATACGGTGACAGCGACACACAGAATATACCATTTGAAGAAACCATATTTAGAAGAGGAGTGCCTAAGCTGATTGAAAGTCCAAAGTTGACTGTTGAGGATAAAGTGAAACAACGTTCTCTTCGTAGCAAGGAAGAGTTGAATACTGTTCATCCAAAGACAGTGTCTGTAGAGGCTAAAGGGACTGAACCTGGAATTTCTTACAATGATAATACAAAACCGGGTAGCTTGGATGGGAAGAATATTCACAAGCAGAAAGAGAAAGAGAGGGACCATGCTGCTTCAGACTTGCAATCAAAGATGCTGGATGGAGTTCAAGCATCACCTACAAAACCACATCTTGAAGGTTTGGATTCAATGGGACTGAATTCCAAGGACATAACATTGCTTAGGGCAGCATTTGAGAAACCTCCAGTTATTATTCCCGAAGCACCCATGGATCATGTTATTCCAAAGAATGAGAATGGAAATAATGAGAAGAACAATGCAAAGAGCGAGAAGAATGCTACGAATAATGACAAGGCAACCTCGCAAGTTTTTGAAAAGCAACCAAATCAAAATATTAAGGGAGTTGAAAAGAATAGGAGAAAACTATCTACTGAAGTTGATAATTCAACCATAGAGATAAATAGAGGTAAGGTCAACTCTGCAAGTGAATTGGAAAATGATCTAAGGCCTGAGAAAAACAAACAAAAAAGCCAGGGGTCCTCCCCCGTATCATCTTCCAAGCATGAGAGTGAACGATCTGTTAATTCTGCCTCAATCTCAAGACCTCTTCTGGAACAAAATCTACCTCTGGGTGTTGCTCTGGATGGGCCAAAAAGAACTCTTCCAATTGAGGGAGAAATTGCTTCACAAGTGGAGCAGAAAGAACTTGCACCATTGCGAAATGGTAATAGTAATTCTGGAGTCAAGGATAGGAGGGAACCTCAGTCACCATCCTCAGGCTCTTCTCATTCTGATGAAAAAGATCAGGAGAGGTGATGACAGAAGTATCTGGTAACTTATTAAACCCTGGCATGTCTGTTAATTTACTAACTAATCCATCTTGTTGGGATGCCCTAGAATGGGCAGAATAAAAGGGTAGTACCAGAGTTTTCCGAATGTGTCTTTTGAATCTGATCACTATATACTATTACTATATATTATATAGATTTGTAATATAAAATATAACGATATTACTTGGGTCCAAAATTCAAGGCATTAACTTACCCAAGCCTTTGCTGCATATTTTGCTATTTCTTTCTTGCTGCAATTATGCAGTGGTAGCAGACCATTCAAACTGTTCAGAAATTGAACTTCGTACTGATTTGTAATGTAAGTGTTTTTCTATTAAAAAAAATTCTTATTGTATACCAAGGAAATTTATTAGTTTTGGCTATGGCTTATATTGTGAGATGCCTTTTTCTTAACATCTCATAACGAAATGAGTACTTTTGGGCTTCTGCCTTTGGCCCTGTGATAATGATGCCGTTAGAATTGTCACATGGCAATAATCCATTTTTATGATAATTTGGTGATATTCTTCTAATCTGCTGTTTTGCTTGTATATTCCAATGTTCCACCAAGTTTCTGAGACTTGGGAGTGGGGAAACGCATACAGGTGATGTGTTGAAGCACCACCCCAAATTCTAGGGAATATCATAGAGGACGTTGGGGTCTTTGACATAGGGGGGACCCCATCAGAAATACTAAAAAATTAAAATGTAGGAAAACTGAAACATAAATCATTGAAATATTATACATAACAATGCATTAACAACATACATCATTACACTTAACATAATAATCATAAATGATACATGTAATGATGTAACAACATAATAATAATGATTCACAAATCATCTATAACCATTTTATTTCTTTTTAGAAAATTCAGAAGATATAGATCTGAGTTTTAAGATAACTGATCTAAGAACATGTCAAATGACAAATGAGCTTCACTGCTCGAGGCAATGCCCCAATAGTCTCTGCATCCAATTACTACACGAAGGAATAAAGACCAACCATGGGAATGTTGCTATCTAAGTTGGAATCATTTGCATTCTCCAGAACGCTGAATGGCACACCAGCCAACCTGAGTTGTGCCTTATCAAGTCCCTTCTCATCTCCCTGTGCATTAGGTTTACGTTCATTTTATTTTTAATTTTTCTTTTTTTTCTTTCTATTTTTTCATTGAAAAGATAGGCTTTGGTCAAAAGGGAGCATGGGAGCATCTTATTTTTTCAAGGGAACATTCCCTACCCTTGCATCTCCCCAAAAGGGGGACATGGGGAAATGTCCCCCTTGGAGTACCCATGTCTCTTGGAGCATGGGGAGCACGTTCCCTACCCCTGGGAATGTGTCCCTGTGTAACACTGGTATATTCACCTATGCTCATGAGATGCATGGATGTTGTTGCCCATTTTCCTCGATTCTCCATTATGGATTTGCTTTTTACCACATGTACCTTACTACATGAAAATGTAAGGCTGTGATTTCCTGATTTTCAAAGAGCATCTCTGTTAAATGTGATTTTGAATGTCTGCTGTTGTCTATAATAAAAAGGTAAAGGTAATTTTTCAGATCCTGGCCCTAGGAGTGAGCCAGATTTGGCGTATGAGATACCCCTTGCAGGATTGCACCCACTTTGCCAATTCCCCTCCATACACCCTCCCCTTGGTAGATGTTACAGTGAGGATGAAGCCCAATACTTGTAAGTAAAACAAATTTTAGCCATAGTAAAATATTAGCACTATACATGTGTTATGTGTTTTGCATGATTTTGTTGATATATTGATTCACTTATGATTTATGAATCTCTAGAATCCTAGGCTAATATTGATGAGTTGCCTGAGTAGAGTATATTGGTTTATGTACTTGGTGATTTGAGCACATTTCTCCATATACGTGTATTGAAAAAAGATGTGAGTTCTCATCATATTTGGTCATTTTGTAATGACAGTTATTTTAGGTGTAGTCTGGATGGCACATGTTGGTTTTTGGTCAAGCCCAATGAGTGAAGCCATGCGTATTCTGTGTGGTAACTAGGCTACTTGAGTGGTATGGGATGCTCAAGATGAATGAAATAAGCACAGGGAAAATGGAATACAATATAATATAATATTGTTTGCTTGTGTCGAGACAAGCCAAGATGCCAAGATGGTTGAGATGACCATTTTGCTGAGACAATTGAGCTATTGTTTTGCTGAGACGGTTGAGACAATTGTTTTGCAGAGGCAATGGAGATGACCATTTCACAGATATAGTGGAGACCAGTCGAGACAGATGAGATAATTGGTTTGTTGAGACAAGCCAAGATGATTAAGACAATGGGTTTGTTGAGATGCATGAGACGAGCCGAGATTGTTGGAATGTGATGAGATGCACCAAGACAAGATCGGATGAGTCAAGACGAGCTTGGACAACCATGGACAATGGTGGGATGGTTATGAGTCGACCGAAGACGATATTGGACAATGGATTGGTTACTATATGATCTTGGAGGACTAAGTGAGCCAACCAATAGATTGATTTTGCCAGTATGGCAGATGGACTTCTTGTGAGACAAGGCACTTAGGTAAAGTGACTCAACACTTGGTTCCTTGAGGTATTGTATATCGTTTGGGGTACAACTAGTAGCGTTGGACCCCAAACTTGAATGTGTACATTTCTTTGGATAGGGTCTCAGATACCATGGTTGAAGTGGGTTTCTCTCCCCATCTTGGGATTTCCCACTATACATTTGTTTGGTGTGATTGTGTTGATATGTTGATGCACTTATGGTTTACGTACTCAGTGATTTGAGCATACATGTGCATCTTGTGTATTGAAGGAAACTTGGTGTTTCCATGGTGGTTGACTTTCATGTTGGTTTAGGAGTAGTCTAGGTGGCACATGCTAGTTGTAGGTCAAGCTCGACTAGTGAGGGGATGCCAATGCCACATGGTTACTAGGCTACTTAAGTGGTATGGGGCACTCAAGATGAATGAAAGAGAAGTAAAGAAAAAGGGGAAAACGTAAATAATATAGTAAGGGTCCATTGACTATAGTGGAACAAGTTCTTTTAATCATAGAAGAAATGTGCAAGAGACTAAATAAATACTAGACCCTTGGCAAAATTGTTTGACATGGGTAGGAGGGATGAGATGGATAGTAGAGTTCCCAAGGCCGTATTTGCATGCGAATCACCCTTCAATGCAGTGTGATCTCCATATTGACAAGACTTGTTTAAGGTAGTGAATTAAGTGCCTAGGGGTTACAAGGGGCCAAACTTTGAGAAAATATGCACCACCCTCTTATAGGAGGAGAATTTGACCAAGGAGAAAGTTCTATCATTGGTTTGTGCTAGTTGGAGTTGTAGTGACATGTCTACTTCTACTAGTTGAACTGATACGACCAATAGGCCATTGGTAAACATTATAGTAATATCACCTTCAGGGCCATACTTCTTGAGGACAATAAACGCTTCAAGGGAAAACATTGTTGAATGAATCGCTCATAAAATGTCAGAAGCAAAGTTGTGGGCCCTTCAAATGGAGCTGCAAGTGCCATTATTGAGGTCAGGTATTACCATATTTTTTGGACTCCTTGGGTGGTTCATAGTTTAAATCTTACTTTCAAATCTATTTTTATTGGGGTTCAAAGGATGAAAAAAACATGTGAAGAAGCAAAAGAAATGAAAAAAAAACCCTTGCACTTAGAGTTCTTTCACAGGTTTGCAACACTTCAACAATAGAGAAAAATAGAGACACTTATGGGTTCATCCATTTGGTGAAGAGATAAACTTCAATTAGCAAAGGTAGAAGATCTTGTGTACATTCACTCAAATTTTCCCCTTGCCTCTCGGTCAAAGGTAGATGAATAGGGGGGCCTTCAACACTGTGGGTTGTGAATCCTGAAATGTAGACTTAGATGCTCCTGAATGCTTGGTGGCTAACCGCTATTTTGGCTCTTCCTCCAACAATCCTTTTTGCATTGGGGATGAGACATCCACATAGGAGTCGATTATGGGTGGTTGTTTTGCTTTTGTTTTTGGTGGGCAGCATGGTACTGCATCTTCTTTAGTGACAATGGTTATGATTAGTTGGGAGACAGATAAGCTAACGTTCCATTGGAAGATGTGGAGGGTGGAGAGTACGGGTGGCAGTAGGATAATCCTATTGGATTTGTGTGTTTTTGAGTTAGGGATCTTGGAGCTTTTCTGATGGTCTCAGTTTTTATACTATTTGTTGATGTTTCAGCATCGGGCAAACATTCTCCTAGATTGGTCATGCTGATTTGACCAAGGGAGGATGATACATTCACTCACGGAGCCATACTGATTTGGCTAGTGGTGAATGGCCCAGGATGTTGATGTTTCTCCAGTTAGCAGCATTGGGTAGACATTCTCCCAGATTGGTCATGCTAATTTGACCAAGGGAGAATGATACATTCACTCACGGGGCCATGCTGATTTGGCTAGTGGTAAATGGCCAGGTGTAGTCTTTCTCCTAGTAGTCATGCTGATTTGACGAGGAGTGATAAAGACTCGAGATGTTCTCACATTCCCTGCTCTAGGATGGAGTGATCTATTTTTAATAGGGCAGGTTTGACTTGTTTACAAGTTTAATCTAATGTTGAAAATGTAGGCTCAAGAGACCCCTTGTGATGAGGAGCTTCTCGGTGAATCTACTCAACATTAGAGCCCTATATTAATTAGACATGCATGTGAGGAGATGATACATCAACAAGGCTCATAAACAACTTTTCTAGTAAAGAAGAAATGCCAAGAAGACAAGTCCAAGCCCATTAAACTATTGAAGAAACCCCGGAAAGCAATTAAAGAAGATATTGAAGACAAAAGAAGTCGGCCCCACAAGAAAATTAAAGGTAACTCGATTACTATAAATAACAGGCTTGATCATTTTATTTTCACATCATCACACAACTCTTCTCATCAAGTGTGCATTATCCAGTTGTAGTTGTCGGTTGCCGGTTGTCTGTGGTTCTCTATCTTTGGAGGGTTCGGTATCTTTTGGTGGTTCGCCATTTCTTAAGGGTTCTTCCTCATACTAGGGCGAACTTGTGCTAGGGTTTCTTCATTGAATGGTGATGTACTTATTGGCTTGAATTCTCCTTAAGAAAAGTTGATGGGTTTTCCAGGATAAAATCTTGTGTCTACTGTGCATGGCTATCTTTCTATGATTCTATTGTTTCCGCTGCAGTTTATTTTGGTTGATATTTTCAGTGTAATTATTCTATGATAACAGTGACATAAAATTCTGTTTGAAATCGTAAGGAAATAATTATCAAATCTGAAAATAGAAAATTCAACACTATTGACATTTATGATTGTCATGTTTCACATTTATGATTTTGAATATCATATATGGATTGATGAATCTGCTCTACAAATTTATGATTTGTTGACAGTATATTATGTTATATGTAGAAATTTGGAATTCTGATTTTGTTTCAATAACGCAATTATGAATTTTGTTTACAACGTAGATATCTGATATTCTGATTTCCTTGACAGTATGAATCATAGGMTGATATGTATGATGTAGAATTATGATACCTGAAATGAAAATGAAACTGAAATAGGCATCKATATGTTATACAAGTTGAACTTCAGTAGGTGGGAATTGCAATTTCTTGGTATACCATCATCTCTAGTCGCTTCACTTGCAATAATTAGTCCTTTTTAAAGCTGTCTTGAATTAACGGAATTTTCATAAAAATATTTTACTGACAAATATTCAGGCAATGGTTTTTCTGCGGGGAAGTTGTCGAATCCTATTCGTAGCCCTTAAGATTTTCCCTTCTGGTTGATAATTGATAGATGTAAATTTGGAATTTCGTTTCAAATAAACCGAAAGTAATAAATAATAATAAACATAAATAATCTTTATTCTTTATGTGAAGAAAATAAAATATTCATATATTAATTGACTAATGTCCATAAAATAAATTATATTGGTTACTTGATGAAATATTTGAGAGAGCTGCATATTTTTATTGTCTATTAATTTAAAACATTTAAGAGTTTAAAATATTTTTATTGTCTATTAATTTAAGAGTTTAAAATAGTTTTGATAAATGAAGATTATTATTTTTTCTTTTTAAGATTACCATCCTATACTATTTGAGCATGGTTGATCATATAATCTAAACATTTTTTATTTAACAAATTAATACGATAATAGAGAGAGTTGACAACCTTCATAGCCTTAAGATCACAAGATAGCCTTAAGATCACAAGATAGAAGAAAGTTTTAACATGATAATTTAAATAAATAAAGCCTTAGATTACAATATAGAAGAAAGTTTCAACATGATAATTTAAATAAACAAAGGTATAATTGTTTAAGGCCATTAATTAAGGTCACCAACCAACCATCCAACTAAGGTAAAAAGCTAAAGCTAAGGCTACTTGTAAATAGGAATTTTTATATTGAATGATGTAAGAAATGCTTATAACTGCAATCCATCTTCACTTTACAAAAATAACATTTATGCTTTTGAGAAGTCATTTTATTGTATTTGTACTCACTTTGTATGTGGGTTTTAAGGATGATGATCTTGTGAATTGTAAGAGTTAATAGCAAAGTGAAATTTGACTTGAGTAAGTACAAAGTAATAAACATTAAGATAAAGATTATTTCGAAAGAAGTACATGCATGAGAAAAGGTCATTTTTGTAACAAATAATCACTACAACATACTTCATTTTGAAATTCTCTATTAAGTACAACAACAATGATAAAATAATAACACTTAATATATTGTTTTATCAATACCACTCCCTTACAAAGTTAAAACATACATATATTTTCCATTTACCTACATTGTTGCTATATGTTCATTAAACAGTAAGATGGTAACATAGAAAATATGTACCAAAACTAACAAGCTCAACATGGAAGAAACACTTACTAATGAAGTGACAAAATTCCACAGTTACTTAAAATAATAGTTTAAGATCATCCTTTAAAAATAAAAAAAATCATTCATTTTCTGAACACTTGTATATCCTTCTTTTTAAATATAAGTAAATTTTTAAATGTAATATCAAAAATTCAATAAACTAGTAGAGTTCAATAAAATTTCAATAAAATTTATATGAAGTAATATTTGAAAATATGAATAATTTAAAATAAGTGTTTATACATGGTACTTGAAATGTGTTTCTCATTTAATGTCAATATAGGAAAATATAATATGGATTTTCTATTTCATCTTTTAAATATTATTGCATTGAGAGAAGTGAATTGCATTTTGCAGTTCAGTATTGAATAGATTATAACGTCTATCTCATATATATATATATATATATATATATATATATATATATATATATATAATATAGATCCATCCTAATTGAGGTTCTTTTAAGGATGAGGAGTTTTGCATCCCATTTTTTTGGATACCTTTCGGTTCTTAATAGATAAAAATTTAAGATGGATCCATGCTGATAGTGTTTTAATAACAATGAATATCAACATGAAATTATAGTGATTTAAAAAATTAACAAGTAAAGCCTTAAATATTTCATGATTTATCCAATAACCATTGTATGAATTTTTATCACCTTTGAGAAATCATGAGTTTTGAATACATGAATGTATGGCTTATATAAATAAGATCTCATATATCTATTTGAAATCTAGTAAGGGTGTGACCTTAAAATTTTATAATATTATTATTAAATATAAATTAATACAAATATAATACATATAATAACATTTGTTAACAATAACGATATTCTCCAGGGGAGGCAGGAGGCAGGTGCGGCAGGGGTTTTGTTCAGCCCTAGAGGACAAAGATTGCTAAGTTACTCTTGGAATCTGGGCATAACCACCAATAATCTGGCATATGCCTATGCGCTCTTTCAAGGAGCTATTCTAGCTCAGGATCGTCAACTTAGCCAAATAATTGTTCTAGGGGGTTCCAAGAACATAATCCGACATTTCATTAAAAGAACAGATCTGAAGAATACAAAGTTGAAAAGACTCATTGAAAGGACCAGGGCTATCATATCCACCATTCAATCCTCTTTCTACCATGTCTTACGCATAAACAATGGGATAGCAGATGAGCAAGCAAATCTAGCAATCAGAAGGGGTCCTGGTCACATGGAAGTAATGGGAAGGCCCTATTTCTCCCCCCCCTAATATCTCATCCCCCTTCTGATTACCCT
>JASDQU011378427.1:0-23249 GCA_032191745.1 Picea mariana | reverse complement strand
CCTCCCCCAATTAATGAAAAGGGACTGAGGATTTTTTTTCCCTACAAAGACAATGTTTAAGGCTTCACAACACAACCATTATGCATGAAACATCGTAATGGCACTCATATTCAACTCCCAGGGAAAATTCCCCCCTAATGAGGGCTCAAGTAATTATGTTTAGGATTTTTTCATGGAGCTTGATCTTGAGAAGGTTCAATTTAGGGTTGAATACCCTTGTTTATCCCCTTGACCATGTGGCATGGTCCAAACCAATTTCTAGTGCACAAAATCTATGCATGACACGTGTATTCCATTCAAAGGCATGTAAAGAACCCCTATAAAGGACTCATGTGTTGATACGAGGACTCGTTCAAATATTTTGAGCCTGAGAAGATTCAATAATCTCCCATGGAATTTTTAAAATATTCGATGTGCTCGTTTTACCATAGACAATATCACTATTGTCACCCAACCATAGGCATGCAACCACCCCCAAGCACCTTAACCTTTACTAGATAGAATGATTACGGAAAGACACACTAGAACCAATAGATAAACCCTAGTTGCAGTAGTAGCATGATATGGAACAATAAAACACCATCCAACTGCAACAACAACACAAGACAAGGAGAGCACACCTTCTCCAAGGGTAGCACACAAGATAGAGAGTCTCCACGACCTCAGAACAAGAACAATACTCAATTGCAGCAGTTGCAGTTGCACTTCTTAGGCTACCACCAAGAATGTTACCAAGAATTTCACCAAGAATACCACCAATAGATACTAGAAGTTAGGGCACATATCTCAAGCTAGATAGCGTTAGAGAGAGAGACCCAAAATCACCCCAGAAGATGCACCTTCCTTTCTTGAAACTGCAGCTCCAAACTTGTGTTATACTTTACTAAGAGAGTGAGTGAAGTGAGTGTGTACAAATGAGGTAGAGTACCTCCTATTTATAGTGGTTCTTGTCACATTTATGGGCCAACTTGTCTTTTTGGAAGATAATGCATTGATATTATTTATTCTACTGAGTCGACTCGTCTTCTAGGGTTTTTACACAACTATTTAGGGTTTCTCTTGTTTATGAAATATTCTATTCTAGTCAAATGTTACACATGGAGGTTAATACCTCCAGCAGCTACCATAATATAAACACTCCCTCCTAGCTGGGGAGGTATTAAGTGTAATGGTCTCAAACACATCCATCCATTTCACATGGTATTGGAAAGGCTCACATAGTCCTGCAAACCATTCTACAGGTAGCATCATCATAGCCACACAAGCTATCTCATGATCATGTAGATCAATTCATGAGCATCATCATCACTATCAGTATCATCTAGTAGCATCCTAGCATCAAAATATATAATCGTTTGCATCATCTCTCGAGGCCATACTCCATCTGAGTAATCGGGCATGATATTGAACAAGTCATGTGTTGCACTTAGCGCACTCAACAATGTGTCTCACATAAGTCACTCACTCAAGAGAGTGATATAGGGACCGTTCTTCTTATCCTGGTTACTTCCTATGACACAGGAAGAATGTATGTCCCAAAAGGTGTTGAAATCCACACCATGGGCTACAAGGACCATTCTTCCCACTCCAATCACTATTGTGAACTCAGGAAGAATGACTGTCCTGGACCATTTTCCCCCCTTTGGCCACTACTGTGAACTCATGGAAAATGTATGTCATGCACCAATCTCCCCACTTTGGCGACTACTATGAACTCAGGGACATTCTACCTATCTGAGAAAATCCCCAAGAGAGTAGTTGTCCTAGACCATTCTACAGGTCTTGGAAATTCCCCAGGAGAATAGTTGTCCATGGTACATCAACAATCTATTCTTTCGGGACCATTCTCCACCTGGAGAATGTTTGTCCATCAACACACTGACTATCCATGATGACATATATCAACACTCCCTCCCAACCGAGGAAGTCATCTCTTCCCTCTTAACCAAGCGAGGTATCTCCACAAGTCCCATCTTGTCCCTCAAGTATGCAAACTTTATCTTGGATAGAGGCTTTGTCAAAATATCATCTGTCTTCTCATCGGTGGAGATGTACTGGAGAATCACTTCTCCCTTCTATACTTTATCACGAATAAAATAATACTTGATATCAATGTGCTTCGACTTGTCATGGAACACGGGGTTCTCACAAAGCTCCACACATCTCTGATTATCACAATATATCACAGTCGAATCCAACACCTAGTCAAATAGTCCATAAATTAGCTTACAGAGCCATACTACTTATGTATAAGCATCACAAGCTACAATATACTCTACTTTTGCAATGTTGAGTTCAACAGACTTCCATTTCCTGCTATCCCGTGATATCATAACAGAGCCCAAACTAAAACATATACCAAAAGTACTATTTGTGTCATCTGCACTCCCTGCCCAATTTGAATCAATCAATCCATGCAGTTGTATGTCACTGTTTGAGGCATAACTCAAACCATAATTAAGCATCCCATGAAAATATCTCAAAATGTGCTTTGAAACTATCCAATGCTCATGTCTAGGTTCCACTTGGAACTGGCTCAAATGTTCAAAACAAAGTAAATATCTAGTCAGGTACTATCAATGAGCCAATCAACTTCCAGTACAGGGATGATTCTGTTGGATCATAATCATATTTTCTTAGCTTCTTCAGATCTGTCACCGTGGGAGTTTCCATGGATTTACAATCCATCATCCCAAACTTTTGAAGGATATTTACAACATACTTCCCTTGCTCCAGGAATATTTCACCACGTTTCGGCCATAATTCTAGTCCCAAATAATAATGCATGAGACCAAGATCCTTCATATCAAATTCAGAGGCTAACTCCCTCTTACATTGAATAATGAGAGGCTCCTGTCAGAAACAAATCATCAACATATAGTAGCAGGTTCATAAGTGCATCATTCACAACCTTGTAATAAAGGTTTGGATCAACATAGATTTTGGAAAATCCAAGTCTCATCAAGTAACTGTCAATTTCTGCATACCAAGCTCTTAGAGCTTGCTTGGGTCCATACAAGGCCTTCCTTAATTTTCATACATGGGTTTCTCTCGGGTGTACCTCAAAACCTTGAGGTTTCTCTATGTATACATCTTCCTCAATTACTCCATTAGAAAAGCGGTCTTTACATCCATCTGATGTAAACTCCAACCCATGGATGCTACAAGAGATATGATGGCTCTAATAGAGGTGCATCTGGAAACTAGAGAAAATGTCTCATCATAGTCTTCTCCCTCCTGTTGGGAGAACCCTCTAGCCACAAATATTTCATTTTATTTATCGATACTCCCATCCACTCCATGCTTTATCTTGTAAACCCATTTTGAAGTGACTACAGACTTTCCCTCGGGTCTAGGCACAATTTCCCATACATCATTTTTCATGGTGGATTGATATTCTTCCATCATAGCTTCCTTCCATTCTTTCTTCTTGATTGCTTCATCAAAGGTGGAAGGTTATGCATTGACAAGACTTGTCATGAGTGTTGCATAACTAGAGAATATTTTGGGCCTCTTACTTTCCTTGAAGAAACCACTGGGAGATTTATTTATTTCTTCTTCTTGTAGGGTGGATTAAAGCCATGATGGTCATTTTCTAGTCGCAGGTACAATAATTGGTTCCACAAGTTCAAGTGGCTATTATGTTTCTTCATTGGGATGTTCTGGAGAACATGTAGTTCCTTCATGTTTTTCTTCATTGTTGGAATCCATGGAATCTTCTATAGAAATATTGAAGGAAATATTTTCATCAAAAGTCACATCTCTAATGATTTCAACCTTTTGTTGACCTGCAACATAGATTCTGTAAGATTTTGATGATTCACTATATCCAACGAATATGCCCTTCTTTTTTGAAGGTTCCAATTTCTTTCTTTTGTCCTTGGGAACATGAATATAGGCAGGAAAACCAAAGATACTCTAGTGTTCAACACTTGGATTATTTCTGAAGAAAGCTTCTTCTGGAGTCGTGTTCTTCAATATACAATGAGGACTTCTCTTATGAACATATACGGTTTCCATAATTTATTTTCCCCATAGAAACATGGATAGATTATGGTAATTCATCATTTGCCTTAACATATTCTTCAATGGATCGGTTCTTTCTTTCTTGCACACCATTTTGTTGAGGATTATGTGGGATGGTTAGCTCCCTCTTAATCATGTCTTCTTTACAAACGGAAACAATATCCTTGTAGGTGTATTCTCCTCTATTATTAGATCTTAGTGTCTTGATCTTCTTGTCCACTTAGTGAGGAGGTTTACATTGGTCCACACACATCTGAGTGAATGATGTCCAAACTTATTTTGCTTTACATGCTTCCTTTATAATTGATAATTGGTGAGATCACCTACCTCATTTTTGGAATCCGTGGAATCTTCTATAGAAATATTGAAGGAAATATTTTCATCAAAATTCACATCTCTGATGATTTCAACCTTTTGTTGACCTACAACATAGATTCTGTAAGATTTTGATGATTCACTATATCCAACAAATATGCCTTTCTTTTATGAAGGTTCCAACTTCTTTCTTTTATCCTTGGGAACATGAATATAGGTAGGAAAACCAAAGATACTCAAGTGTTCAACACTTGGATTCTTTCTGAAGAAAGCTTCTTCTGGAGTCGTGTTCTTCAATATACAATGAGGACTTCTCTTATGAACATATACGGTTTCCATAATTTATTTTCCCCATAGAAACATGGATAGATTATGGTCATTCATCATTTGCCTTAACATATTCTTCAATGGATCAATTCTTTCTTTCTTGCACACCATTCTGTTGAGGATTATGTGGGACAATTAGCTCCCTCTTAATCATGTCTTCTTTACAAAAGGAAACAAGATCCTTGTAGGTGTATTCTCCTCTATTATTAGATCTTAGTGTCTTGATCTTCTTGTCCACTTAGTGAGGAGGTTTACATCGGTCCACACACATCTGAGTGAATGATGTCCAAAACTTATTTTTCTTTACAGGCTTCCTTTATAATTGATAATTGATGAGATCACCTGCCTCACCGCTTTATGGAGTCATTTGCTCCATGTTTGCAACTATCACTCTAGCTCCTTCTGAGAGCTATCTCCTGTGACCTACCCAGAACAAGAAAAACAAGAGAAAAAGTATTTCCAATATCATTTTCATAAGAACATATCTATGGTAACAAGGATGGTAGTCATCATGGGAATACCAAGGTGACATTCCCGAGAGAAAAATAAGAAACATTTCCTAGAGGAGATGTTAGTTCATTTTTTAAACAAGTGCAATAAGCATCTATATCAATAGTAATTGCATGCAACCAAGTATACCTAGCAATAATAGAACCTTTCAGAGATTTTTGTCACAACTATAGTGTTTACTTGTACTATAGTAACTATCAAACTTGATATGTGCAAATTGAAACTTAACAGTTTGATCAATCAAACTTGGAACATGGAGCCTTAACTGTTAGGGAGGGTGCACTTGTTCCTATGAATGTACTGAATCCAAGATCACTTCTTGGACAAGGTCTCTTGTACATCCCCTGTAAACACACTCATGCTTTGTTGGATGATATAACTTGAAAAGCATATACAAGTGCATACATTTGAAATTTGTAGTAGTGTTCAACTTGTCTTCTCATCTGAAACTAGACACTATCTTGACAAGAAAAGGTTAGAAACTGAATAAAAAATTTTAAATTATTAGAACAAGCTAGAAACCATGAAATTTTAACTTTGACCAAAAAAATCAATTTTGATCAAAATTCAACCTTTGACTTTGACTTTTACCAAGAAATCAAACTTGACATTTTTGTTGGTTGAAGGCACCCAGGAGAAAAACAAGAAATATCTCCTAGAGGAGATGTTAGTTCATTTTTTAAACAAGTGCAATAAGCATCTATATCAATAGTAATTGCATGCAACCAAGTATACCTAGCAGTAATAGAACCTTTCAAAGATTTTTGTCACAACTATAGTGTTTACTTGTACTGTAGTAACTATCAAACTTGATATGTGCAAACTAGAACTTAACAGTTTGATCAATCAAACCTGGAACCTGGAACCTCAATTGTTAGGGAGGGTCCACTTGTTCCTCTGAATGCATTGAATCCAATATCACTTCTTGGAAAATGTCTCTTGTACATCCCCTGTAAACACACTCATGCTTTGTTGGATGATATAACTTGAAAATCATATACAAGTGCATACCTTTGAAATTTGTAGCAGTGTTCAACTTGTCTTATCATCTGAAACTAGACACTATCTTGACAAGAAAAGGTTAGAAACCAAATAAAAAAGGTTCAATTATTAGAACAAACTAGAAACCATGAAATTTCAACTTTGACCACAAAAATCAATTTTGACCAAAATTCAACCTTTGACTTTGACTTTTACCAAGAAATCAAACTTGACATTTTTTATGGTTGAGGGCACCAGAGGGTGCGCTAGGCTAGGGTGCACCAGAATACCCAAAAATTAGGTCTATCGCTTCACTGAAAGTGCCCAAGAATTTAGGTTAGGGTTTGTTGCAGCTGCAAAATCAGAAACCCTAGTTGCAGTTGCAACTAGTGCTACAATGAGCTTGACAAGGAACTGTCGATCTACGTTCTAGCAGTTGGACTATTCTTAAGGTAGTGTGGGCCCATAACCTATTAAAATATTCGATGTGCTTGTTTTACCATAAACAATATCACTATTGTCACCCAACCATAGGCATGTATCCACCCCCAAGCACCTTAACCTTTACTAGATAGAATGATTATAGAAAGCCACATTAGAACCAACATATAAACCCTAGTTGCAGTAGTAGCATGAGATGGAACCAAAAAACACCATCCAACTGCAAAAAAAATACAAGACAAGGAGAGTGCACCTTCTCCAAGGGTAGCACACAAGAGAGAGTTTCCACAACCATAGAACAAGAACAATACTCAACTGCAACAATTTCAATTGCACTTCTTAGGCTACCACCAAGAATACCACCAAGATATACTAGAAGGTAGGGCACATATCTTAGGCTAGATAGTGCTAGAGAGAGAGAGACCAAGAATCACCCTAGAATATGCACCTTCCTTTCTTGCAAATGTAGCTCCAAACTTGCATTATACTTTACTGAGAGAGTGAGTGAAGTGAGTGTGTACACATTAGCTAGAGCACCTCCTATTTATAGTGGTTCTTGTCACATGTCTAGGCCGACTTGTCTTTCTGGAAGATAATACATTGATATTATTTATTCAACTGAGTCAACTTGTCTTCTAGGGCTTTTACACATCTGCTTAGGGTTTCTCTTGCTTCCATAATATTATATTCTAGTCAAAGGTTACACATGGAGGTTAATACCTCTCGCAGCTACCATAATATCAACATGAATCACTTTTTTTCCTTCTTCGATGATGTTCAAGGCTCTAGGACCCATCCTTAGTGTGAAAAATATCTTGATGGCATCCATATCCAATCTCGATGCCAAAATCCCCTTGGAGAGGGTTTGTGTTGTCATATTGCAAGTGTTATTCATGGAAATTTAGCCTAAGAAGTGACATATAAGGCCTAAGGCCCAAGTGTTTTCCTTCCCTAACCATAGCATTCAAGCTCTTGTAGATATTAATTTATGGCTTAATGCTCTTGTCCCCCCCAACCATGTTTAGACCTTGAAGAACATTTCCAATGCACACAACTTACTCATGGTTTTTGTTTCCCACTTGGATGCTAAAGAGCCCTGACCGTGGCCCGAGGAATAATTATTAGTGTGGGCATGAGACAAATTCTCATTCAGGGCATGTGTGTGGTTTAATCATGGCACCTATGTCCCTCAAGTAGGTCATAGATATCGTACAAGGGTATTTTGTGGTTGTTCGAGGATGTTCTCAAAACTATAGTCATAGAAGCTTTATGGTTAGTAGGAATTTTCCATGGAAAATAAGCCTGACAAGCCTCAATTGGGGAACAAGTCCCATTATCTCCTCTTGTGACCTTGGATAGACCTATAGACATGTTCTTGGTGCACAACTA
The DNA here is from genome assembly GCA_032191745.1 of Picea mariana. NCBI lineage: Eukaryota > Viridiplantae > Streptophyta > Pinopsida > Pinales > Pinaceae > Picea > Picea mariana. The sequence goes on along the minus strand of JASDQU011378427.1, from coordinate 15,260 downwards.
ACCTAATGTTGGTCCCCATACACCCTTGGAGGCAATTGTCAACCAAGAGATATCTGATGTGGAGGTGCTTGAGCCTAAGAAGAAAGGTTTAGAGATAGAGGCTCTTGTTTCCCTCCCTTGACTATGTTCATGGACCTGACACTTATCCATTATGTCTAAATCCTAATAATGACACCTATATTCAACTCTTATTTCAATGACTCCCTAGAGAGGGCTTGGGTTGTGGTTTTTAGGTGTTGTTCATGGTGCTTGAGCTTTAGAAGGTTCAATAGGTATTAATGCCATTGTGCCCCCCCCTCGAACATGGTTTAAGCCTTGAAACTTGTTCAAGGCTCTTGATATTGATAAAATTCAATAATAAGACATTAGTTTCAGTCTTTCATGATGGTCAAGGCTCCACACACCATCCATGCTCTCATGTGGTGGTTTGAGGACATGTCCATTGTGCTTGAGGTAGATAATCCATTTGTATGGCTTGAGTATGTTGTTTCTCTCCCCCAACCATTGAAAAGGGATTGAGGATATTTTTTCCCTATCGTATTCAACTCCTAGGGAAAAGACCCCCTAGTGAGGGCTTGTGTCGCTGTGTCTAGGATTTGTTCATGGTGCTTGAGCTTGAGAAGATTCAATTACGGATTAAGGCCCTTGTTTATCCCCTTGACCATATGGAAAAGTCCAGACCCACTTCTAGTGCACAAAACCTACCTACAACACTCATATCCCACTCAAAGGCCTATAAATAACCCCTGGAAAGGACTCATGTGTTGGTACAAGGACTCATTCAAGGCTCTTGAGCTTGAGAAGATTCAACAATAACTTGAGGCACTTCTTTTCCTTCGTTGACCATGTTCAAAACCCTATCCTCGGTGTGAAAATATCTCAATGGCATCCATATCCAACATGTATTCCAAACACCCCCTAGAGAGGGTTTGTGTTGTGGTTTTACAGGTATTTTTCATGGCGATTGAGATTAAGAAGCAATGTCTAGGGCCTAAGGCCCAAGTGTTTTCCTCCCCCAAGCACAACACTAGAGATCTATACAACCTTCATTCAGGGCTTATTCCCACTATGTACCTACGAAATTCCCTTTTGACCATGTCTAATATTAATTATGGATGTTTTGTAAGTTATTTAATGAATAGTTTTGAGTTTGAGATTTAATGGGTAATGGTTATATTTGTCTTAATTTTCATTATGAAAGTGTATGTGTAGCATAATTTCAGCAGGTTAAACTACTCATGGAGAGATGGCGATCCCAACATAGGAGAAAATCAAGGATCTTGTCTCTACCTACCACCAGATTCGCTACCAAGGAATTAATGACCACTATTTGCAAACTCAACCTTGAAAGATCCAAAATATATCCAATCAAGATAAGATACTGAAGGAAGGAGCATTTCCATGTGTTCTCTCCTTGATTCAATAACAAGTTCGAGTTCTCTAGTTTTATAAATACACCTCAAAGAGGAAAGACAAGGGGAGGAAAATTAAAGAGAATTGAGTATTTTATTTTGGTGTTGTGCTTGAGGAGTTTTGGAAGACTTGGATCTCTACTCCCTTGATGTAAATGTTGTTATTGGTCAATAAAAATGTTCTCCTTTTCATTTCATTAAGTCTTTTTAGGTTCCTTGTGCTTCTTGGGTAGGACCCACTCAAGAGGGCTCAAGGACCCTTCCGTATTTCTTCCTTTTTATGTTATTTTGCTTGCACTTCATCTTTTTAGTCCTTTTTAGATAATTATATAGTTATGCATATCATTTTCGAATATAGTTTTGCATGCATATCTAAATTGCTAATAAATTGTATTCATTCTCTTTCCTGTAGAAGTTGTTGCAAGTTCATTGAAGTGATTAAGAGTATATTTCTAGGAATATGAACATCATCTACACATCACCACAACATGATTTGATTTTATCAATAGTTTAGAAGAAGTTAAATAGTCTCTTTAGGCCTCTCTTGACTATCATGTAGAAGTTCTTATAGAAATTGTACAATCCATGTAGAACTATTACAACTCCTGTAGAAACTTCCATAATTCATGTAGGACAGTTTAGATTGTAATTTCTTGTACTTATTTCCTTTCATTTATGGTGTAAAAAATGATAATAAGATGATAATGGGTTATGATATTTTATCAGGGGTTAGCAACCAATCTTCATGCAACTAGATTAATCTTTATTTATGCAATTAGCTTAGTTTATTTTCATCCAAGTGTGACTTTCATTCATGCAACTAGATTAATCTTTATTTTTGCAACTAGATAAGTTTATTTTCATCCAAGTGTGACTTTCATTCATGCAACTAGATTAGCCTTCATTTATGCAATCAAGATTAGTTTTTCCTTTAGCAAGATGTAATCAAGATTTCTTCTCATTTATTTAATTTGATCAAGTAGTTTAATCCCCCCCAATCAAACAAATACCTAGAGTGTTTTCAGTCATAACCATCAGATAGATGCGTAAAACAAAAATAGTGCATTCTACATATATTTTTCACAGTACCTCGAAAGTTTGTACGAGCCCCGAGTTGATAATTAAAGTATCAAGCTGAGGAAGTGGTAGCATTATTGTTGCTATTCCAAATTCCATCATTCACGTGAATGAAAGTTCTCTAGTGATCCTTGAAGGTAAGTTACCTAAATGAACTATTGATTGGCAATGCAACAAAGTTATATAAGACTATTTTGAATATAAAAATGATGCATCTAAATGTTTGCTATTTTTGGCCTTGTTAAAATCACATAATTTATCTATTGTTAGGAAATTGTTGGCATAAAGATAGTTAAAATTTAAGAGACCACTAATCATATTGTTAGAAATCTCTAGGCCACATTTAATGCAAATGGAAATAATAATCGTTCAAAATATCGTAATGCGTCCCATCATGTATTTTCAAAATGATTGTAAACAAGACCATGATGCAACACTGCTTTCTCACACACACATCTAACATTTTTAAAGCAAATGACAAAAAATTTTGAACATATTCTATTTGAAGAGAAAGCCTCAACAACCTAGGTCAAACAAATTATGGGATTTCATTGGTACATTTCCTTCTTCCAACATGAATTTAATTGAAGTGTTTAAGGGACTAGTCCAAACTTTTTGGCATGGACATACCAGGTCGTCATCCAATCAGAAGGATGTGATAACGTTGAGAAGGTGTTATAGTGACCGTTAACTCCACATTAAACACTTTCTTGACATGTCACAGAGAACTCTATGAGAGATACAATAACGAGCACAATGACCTAACTTGGGCCAAAGATATTTCGAGAAATGAAAACCTTGGTATGTTAGAATATGCACAAGCCATAACACATGTTTTTGTAGATACCAAATAGAATTTGTCTATTATTATGATACATATATAGACATATGTCATGTTTTTAACACTAACCACATGTAGGAATGCTCACCCATACTACCACCAATTTCATCAAGTGACTTTATTCATAGCATCAGGTGTCCAAGGCCCGACAGACAAAAATATTATGCAAAATAATTTTTAGATGGGACATGCCCCAAGCATAGTCAATTTTCATTATTGAGCCAATGCATTCATGAAAATGAGGACCATGAATTTGGTGAGATGGTGGTTGACATGCAGAGCTTCAAATATGTTACTTAACTAGATGATGGGAAAGAAGTAAAAAATATAGCATTGGTGATGTCCCAGGTTAGCATTGTGTACTTAAAGGGAATACATTCTTTGAAATTGCACTTGGAAATTTTACATATAGTTTGGAAAGGTAACATTAGAATTATGTCAAAAAATTTGAGCCACCAGGTATGAGTATTTGATTTCATCAAGGAATTTTTAGAAAAAAACAACAACAACATTATGTTCAACATGTCCATTTGGCATGATGGCAGGACGAGTAGTTTGGAATATGCAATGGCACATTTCCCCTTGGTATTATACTATCATTTGTGGATTTTTCTAAGAAATACACCCTCCAACCACAAATGAGATATAAAACCAATATTATCACTCAGATAAGGTCAACATAATGGTACATGTCACATATAAGAACATGCTAGTTAGTCACCAAAGAGAAGATAATATTGGAGTCTAACTTCTACATAAGTCACCTATAGGTGCTATGACCTACATTTTATATAACACTACTTTTGTATGTTCTACAATAACTTGGAGGAGATAAATATACAGATGGATAGACATTGGAAAATATACATATGGATAGACATTGGATTTGGTCTGATGGATCTAGGGCCAATTCAAAAATGCCCATGTATTTCAATGGTTTAGTTTGTTGCACAAAAATTTCAATGTGTCGCATATTTGGAACTATTTCAAGACTAGACATGGGAAAGGTGAGAACAATGGAGCTGGTGCAAGCATAAAAAAATATTGTACACATGGAGGAGATGAAGTTTAAGACAAATTCCCCTATTTGAGATGAAAATTCTATAGTCCAATGGTGCTCTACAGTAATGGCAGATGCAATAAGAAGGTGAGAGGAATCAATAAAAAGAGGATGTGTGCAAATAAATTAATGGGAGGTGGTCAATTTAGATCAATCACATGCATATTATTCCAACACATTATGTGAAACTTGTGGATTTAATTCAATTCTAATCTCAAACAATCCTGTAACTAAAATATGGATGTGAAAACTCACATGCTTTTGTGGACCATGTGGGAGTGGTGAATGGGATGATTGTGAATCAAAAGATTGGGTTGATGCATGGGATCATGTATCACTTGTAATAGAATTGCATGTAATTGTTGAAACAACCTAGTTAGAGGAGGTACAATAATGTATTTCACTAGATTATGAGCATATCTCCAATCTCGTAAAAGTAGGTATGTTATGGTTAAAAAGAATTCAAAATATCGTGGTAACAATCTATGATAGTTTGTGATTTATATAGCTTATAAAACTCCTACACACTGTATTTTACCTTACATTGCATTTTTGCAGGACACATATGCATAGTGGTTGCCTTGAAATATAATGAATCGGGCACTAATTATCAGTTGGCATGATGCATTGAAGGGAAGCAAACCTTCAATAAATTAGTGACTGGTGATAAATGCATTGAATATCCAACTAGCTCGATGGTTGTTAAGGGTGAATACTTTACATTGGACAAAAACTCAAGAAATAATAGTGATTATATGTTCATGGATTACAAAGCAGGTGCATCAGTATATCTAAACTTAGTCATTGGTACAAACATCCAACTACAAAGAATGACTAGAAAGATCGCATCAAAGGTATGATACTTCCTATCTCATTCAGAGCATGATAAATTGATGGAGACCATTAGTAACATAGAGGATCCAAATGGTCTACTTGAATGACATCACTTAATTATACAAGAGAGGTAAAATGATTGTTCAACGTTGTGTTCTATATTGAGACACATGGATTGTTATGTTGTTATTTCAATGCATTTACATATAACTAAATTTTTTTTAGTGCATGAGTCTAACACTACTTTGGGTTTTCTATGTGATCAGGTTACATGAATAATTATAGGCACATGAGGGCCCATCAATAAGAAGAATGACATTTTTCAAGACTGCAAACCAAAGTCCTAGAAAGATGAAATGTCTTATTTCATTAATGTATGCATATTTTAGTGAAGGTTTTGACATAATGATGGTGCATGATACTCTATATATGTAATATGCCTAAAATAGATAATGGTTATTAATTAAAATATTGTTAAAGAGCCATTGGATGTCTCCTTCCATGTGAAGGTTGTGACCCTTATACTACATTGTATATATAAATGGGTCATATACCAATGTAAAGACATGATTGATTAATAAACTATGTTTATTTGTAAATGTGATTTCCTGCAATATGACTTTGTTATGAAGTAATATAAAGGATGTTTATGGGCTATCTTATATATTTATAATATGTATTATTTATGCTCTTGTTTGAATTAATTCATGGTTTATGCTTGATGGTCAATAATGAAGTTAAATTTTCATTTTGTGTGGTGGAAAGTATTTTATGCCACTAAGTAAAGGTGTAGATGTCACTAAGGATAAAATTCTTTGAGCATGTGTGACTAGTAAGGGTCATAGGAAGTTGATTCCTTAGTTCTTGCGGCTGTTATGGACCTCATCAAAAACATAATGCGTGTTTGTTGAAATTTAACACAATTTGTGATCTCATTTGTGTAATATCAATAAATGACTAACAATGAGCTAAAAGGGAGTGCATTGTGTGCCACCTTGCATTGTTGATATACTAGAAACCCAAGTAGTGTGTATTTTAAAAAATATTGCACATCGTTAAGGAATTGGAGGTTATGAGTTGTAGTGATTGAAAGGAGTAGCACATCTTGAACCTTGTCATGCACTGCCTCTATTTCGCCTAAACTTCTCTAGGAGAGGTGGACAATGGCAACTTGTCTTATCATCATTTTAACATATATTATGAATTCATATACTTATAAAAACATGATACATATAATGAGGCACAATTTTAGGAGTGGATGATTGACAACATACTTTAGGGATTAATGGTCAATATTGAAGTTAAACGTTCATGCCATCGTAAAGTAGAAAAATTTCTAAACACTTACAATGGTGAGGGTTTCATGCACAATAATAGTATAATTTCATTATTCCTTGTTAAATTTTGTACGAAAATATGATTGGATGACCAATCTTTTACTTTTTGAGCTATGCTAGGATGATATTGATGACGATATTGTAATTGTTGATATGGACAGTTTTGTATTCTATTGCTTGTGGTTCTATAAGGTAGAATGATGCCTAGTTTTTTCTCTCCAGAAAAAATGCAAAGAGGACCTAGTCGTCCAATACACTTCAAGAAACTTGTGATAAAGGTACCCCATTTAGTGATAAAGGTCATTTTTGGTTGGTTATCAATGATGATTTTGACATGGTGGCATCCTGAAAATCTACTTGTGAAAGAGAAACATTATTTTCCTTGTGATGAATACGAACTTATTCTTTGAATAGACTTATAGAAAAAGGGTATTGAATTTTTTCCCTATTGATTTCCTAGAAGTCCACACAATGTACCAAAGGCACCCATCTTTACATTAATAAATATACAAGATTTTTATTAATTGGTTGAGATCTTCCTTGACTTTGGTCTTGAACTGGTGCAGTACATGGTGTGAGAAGTAGTACAATAGTTTGGTATATGGATGTACATGCTTGACTACATGATGCTTTGGAATGATAGGTAGGTCCATGCATCTCTAAGTGAATATGCCTTCATATTTTGTGAAGAGTTCATTTGAGGTTTGAATGATGTCCTCATTCCAATCATATATTAAATGCTTGTAATGCAACCTTTGCCTAGATTGACATCATGGAGAAAATGAGGGAAATTATTCATGGTTTATGCAGGAGATTACAACACTTAATTCTGCTATTTGATTTGATTTTTATGCCCGCTTAAAAATTTGGCAAGTGTCTCTAAATGGATTCAAGAAGCAAGTTGCAACACTCCATAAAAAAATAAATGAAACATAGATTGGAAAACTGTAAATTCCACTAGACTTGTGATATTCGATTAAATCTAGGGGTACCCCTTCATGTGTGTACATACCATGGATCTTGTTTTATTCAATGAATTATGAAACTAGGGTTTCACTCAATAACATGCAATGCAATTTTTGCATTAAAGAGTCAAGTTTTGAAAACTATACCCTAGGAGTGTGTGGACAACATGCTCATGTCAACCTTTCCCAAACATACTTGGAGGAGCTTATGAGACTTAATTCTATTGCTCAATTTTGTTTTTATGCCCCCTACACAAATTCAACAAGTGTCCCTAAATGGCTTCATGAAGTGAGTTCCAACTCAAAATAAAACGATAATCGAGACTTCGATCGATGAACCATAAATTCTATTGGAATCATGAAAACGTATGACAGCTAGGGGCACCCCTCTCTCATGTGTCCATACCCTGAATATTGTTTTATTCAACAAATTTAGAAACTAGGGTTTTGCTCAGTGACATGCAATGCAATTTTTTTAATTTAAGGGTCAATTTATGAAAAGTATTCCCTAGGAGCATGTGGACAACATGCTCATGTTATCCTTTCCTAAACACACTTGCAAGAGCTTACGAAACTCAATTCTACTACTCTATTTGTTTTTTATGCCCCTCGTACAAATTTGGTAAGTGTCCCTAAATGGCTTCAGAAAATGAGTTCAACTCACCATAAAATGATAATCAAGACTTAAATTAATGAAATGACAAGTTTTTTGGAATCGTGACATAGAATTATATCTAGGGGAACCCCTTTCCCATGTGTCCATATTCTATACATTGTTTTATTCTATGAATATCTGAGATATTTTCATCGTGACTTATAAATAATTGTATTAAATGAGCATAAATTAAAGTGCACCATTAAAGAAGGGAAATTTAGAAATGAAGAGACATAAGCATCATATCTGAACACAAAAATTTGATAACGGAGTTCATCCCTGGTGGACTACGTCTCTGGGTCCTTCTCTCAAATGGGTAGGCTCTTTTATTAACTCAACAAGAGAATTTGGCAAATACATGAATATATCTCATTATGAAATCAATCTATAGAAATAATGCTCAGAACAGGAAAAAAAACATAACCATTGGATTTGAGGCATTAAATTACCCAAAAATGACTATCTCCATGCTCTGATCCGACTCTGGAACTCCCAGTCCCAAGAGAAAATATGTCTCAGTTTTCGTGCCCGCTGCAACCTACAATAATGACATAACTTGTCTCGAAACTTGTGCTCACGGATGTACGGTCACGCCTCCCCCTGGTGGTTGGAGAACTCGGCTTTAAAACCTTTTTCGGTGGAAGGATATAACAAGGTGACCATTGGGCAGATTGGTATGGGCGCTAGAGTTAAGGCATAGGCTATGGTGAGGTCCTGGGGTCACACCCCATGAGCTCCCATTTTGATTTTATAGTTACAAACTCGCTAAATTTAGCGAACAGTCTCTACATTTGGAGGTATTCACCAGATATGGCGGACCTCCGCCATATTTGGCGGGGTCCCATCATTATATAATTTTAAATTTTTAGATACGGGTTGTCCTTAAGAAAATCAGGGATGCCACGTGTTGCTCGTTGATTGGGCCATGTGTCATCTCCTCGTTGGTCCACCTGGATGCTCATTATCATGCCCAGTCACTGTATGAGAAACGTGGTGCTCCCTGGATGGTGCCACATGGCATCTTCTGGGGGTGCCACATGACACTTTCTGATTGGCCCACATGGACCCCTGAAAATTCCAATGGTAGGTGACACATGGAATCCTGTAGTGCTACCACGCTGCATGTTGAAGTCATCATCCATATGATGACATCACCCTTCCATGTCAGTTGCTAATGTCAATAGTACGAACGATGAGGTGCCCCCTATTGATTGGTACTGGTTAACCACATCTCTGACCGTGGATATCTTTCAAACCGTAACTCTGTTTGATGAGTTGTTTGTGCCATTAGAAATCTTGCGACGCTCTCTTCACGTTCATGTCGTTTTCACCAAGTTTTGAGAACTTTGATTTTTTTCCCTTTCCCTGTTTGCTGAAGCCATTCTTATCATTTTGAGTTGCCTCTATGAGTTCTAAGTTATTCTTAGCCTTCTCTGGATCCTTTTTGAATCACGCCTTCCCACTGAGAGATTTTTGGACCGCCAAAAGCTTTCATCAATCAACTGGTAAGTGAGGGAATATTTCCCTCACTTTGTCCTTCTCGATTCACTTTTCCTTGCTTGGATGGGTGCCTTTAAAGCCAACTCAAAGATAATCAACATAACCTCTGCATGAAGTCCTCATCCTCCTGTCTAAGATGATATCTTCCGGTAGCTCATCCAAGTACTCAGGTGCAAACTCATCAACTGATGGAATTGAAACTTCCTCATCTTGATCCATGATCATGGGAGGCTAAAAAAGTTTCAAGTTCTCAACGTTCACGATTGAGTAAATATGCATATAAGGTGGAAGATCCAAATGAAAATCATTGGTACTTATTTTCTCTAAGATAGTGAAGGGTCCATAATGAATGGGATTGAGTTTCTTTCCTTCACCCTTCAATCTCTCCTTGTTGATGTGAAGCCATACTCAGTCTCCAACCTGTAACTGATGATCAACCCTGTGCTTGTCATGTCGAGGTTTATATTGTGCTTGAATTTTCTCCAATTGTTCCCTGACTAGCTGATGTATCTACTGAATCCTCTGGATTAACTTGCAGGATTTGTCCTTTGTTCGCTCTTTGTTTACATCAAAAACTCTCCCGTATATCAAGTCCAAAGGAACCTTTTGTAAGTACCCAAAACATGTCTCAAAAGGTGAAATCTAAGTTGAGGAATGTAAATCTCGGTTGTACGCATGTTGTACATATGGTATATGTTCATCCCATACCTTGGGACGCTTGCTGCAGTAGCCTAGACTAAAAGAAAAAGCACCACTATTCAGTTTACCACCTCTGTTTGTCCATCGTTCTGTGGATGGAAATCAATTTTTCTCTTCGATTTGGTGTCCATCATTCTCCAAAATCTAGTCCAAAAGTCCCCAAGGAATCGAGTATCTCGATCTGACATGATAGATGTGGGTAATCCGAAGTGAACCCAAACATGTTGAAATAAGAGGTTAGCAGTCTTCTCAGCAGTGATCTGCTTTTTACAAGGCATCAAGATATAATTCTTTCTGAACCTATCCACTACAAAATACAAATAATCATGACCCCCTTTGGTCATGGGTAAACCCCCTACAAAATCCATGGATATACTTTCCCATGGATGGGATGGAACAGGAAGTGGTGAGTATAGCCCCAATTTTCTATTAGTGGGATTACAAGTAGAACACATCACACACCCCTTTACATATTTAGTTACAATTGCTTTCATTTGAGGCTAGTAACAAAACCTTTGTAAATGAGCCATAGTTTTTCCTACCCCAAAATGCCCAGACACAAGAGAAATATGAGATTCTCGTATTACATGGACTCTTTCACTTGTAGGAATACATAACTTTCAAGATGGTAAAGTAACTTTCCTTGTAGACAATAGTTCTCTACCTTCGCACCAAGGGTTAGCTTCGTATATACTTCTTTAAAATATTCATCAATGACATATTTGTTGGACAACTAAGAGGGGGGGGGGTGAATCAGTTGTCACCGTGCTTAAACAATTATACTTATTTTAAACTCTTTGCAGAGCACTTAATAACAATCACAATAATGCAGGGAGGTAAGCAATAGAACATTTGACATCAGTCACACATATGAAATATACAGAGACAGATATTTCCTGAGGAAACCCATAAAGGGTAAAAACCTCTTCTTCTTGGTATGATAAGTAATCTTTACANCCTCTATTTTGCAAGCTGAAACTTGTTGAGAGCACCAACTCTCTATTTTCTCTAGCACCTAATAGAAGGAAGCACCAACTCCCTAGTTTCTCTAGCACCCACTAGAAGGAAGCACCAACTCCCTGGTTTCTCTAGCACCCACTAGAAGGAATCACCAACTCCCTGGTTTCTCTAGCACCCACTAGAAGGAAGCAACAACTCCTTGTGTTCAAGCACCCACTTGAACCTCGGAGGACAACAGTCCTCCCTAGCACCTCCCTACCACCCTGATTATAAATATTTTCTACTGAAACTTATTACAATGATTCAATAGTTGTCATTGGCTTACCAGGATTATCACTGTTCTGCTATGTTGCTCTGCTCTCCTATATCAATGTCTCTTTGTCTGCATCTTCTTTCACTTTCTAATCTTTAGTTTTTCTCTGCAAGTGCACCTCATCATTATTTTATTGTCTCAGTTATGCATCTCTGTTCTTTGCTTCTACTTCGCTTTATGCTTTGTGCGCCATGTCCCTTCTATGCACCATTCCTCTTCTGTTCATTTCAGATGCTGCACTCTACCTCCTTCTACACACCTGAATCACTCTCAACAACAACAACCATCTCTTCTTTGTTCTGCATTCCTATAGTCTCTGTGCACCTTGTGCATGCTATATGCGCAATGCTTCTGCATGCTCTACACCCCATGTCGAGTGCTATGCCTGATCATCATTGCAAGTCTTCAGCTTCTCTGGCAGTTAAACCCATGCGTCCATCATCACTAGGTGTTATGCTGAGATTCCTTAGCCTCTCCAGCAGTTGAGACTCTTCATCTTCTCTGTCATAGTTGAGATCATTCCCTCTATTGTATTTCCAGGCTCCAACAGTCTTACATTTTTCCATAGCCTCTATGAACAGTCTTCATGCAATTGAAAGATGCCTCGAGACACTTCATCTTCTCTAGCGATCACCCTGAATTCTCTTCAAGTCCTCTGGCAGAAACCATTAGTCATTTCTAGTAGTTACACTGTGAACCTCCAATAAAATGCATCAGCAACTGAATCACCAACCGTCCAAGAGTCATGATTCAGTTCTGCTAAATGAATCGTAACTGATTGATTAACTGTGAAGAGAAACATTAGCCCTTTGATCAGATTTCCAAGTATCCAACACCGTTGGATTACAAGCATAGGGTCTCGCTTTGATTTCACCATTTCGCAATTTGACATTTCGACGTTTCGACATTCCTGTGGTGAAGAGTCTCAACTCCCCAAGTCGCGATATCAGAAATAGAGATTAGTTTCGTGCTAGATCCTCCCTTGAGCCTTCATCGATGTGACCATAGGTTATGACCAGGGGCCAATTCTGAACATGCATTTCACATTTCGCATTTCGGGGATTCTGTGAAGAGTCGTCTCGGCTCTCCATGTCCCAAACTCCGAAATGGAGCTTGTCTCTTCGAGATCTTCTCTATAGATCTTCAACGATGTGACCACCAGTGGTGACCAAGCGCTTATCCATAAATCACTTTCGCAATTTCGCATTTCGGCATTTCACATGTCGCGGATTCCTGTTGCAAGGCATATTGACTCTCCAAGTTGCGATCTCCAAAACTCCATGTCGCAATTTCACATTTCGGCATTTTGCGATTTCACATGTTGTGAATTCTTGTTGCAAGGCATCTCAACTCTCCAAGTTGTGATCTCCAAAACTCCATGTCACAATTTCGCATTTCGACATTTCGCGATTTCGGCAATTCTTGTGATGAGATATCTTGACGCTCCATGTTGCGATCCCCGAAACTCTGAAACTCCATGTTGCGATCCCCGAAACTAAATTCCTGGAATGATGTCACTCGATGACATGTCGTGATCCATGTGTCTGCCACGTGTCACTCAGAATTGTGATTTCCAGGTTCCTGAAATTCCAAATCAACTTGACACTTGTCCTTATATGATTGCGCCACGTGTCCTTTCTGACGTAGGCTACCACCTGTCCTTGCTGACATGGTCTGCCACATTCACCTCCTGGATTTGTTTTGGGATTTTGGCATTTCGCATTACGCAACTTCGGGACTCCTATGATAAAGAGTCTTGACTCTTGACTCCTCCAACTCCCGATATCCAAAACTCCGAAATGGAGTCAGATCAATGGTCCAGATCTTTTCGTGATTTTGAAACTTCACGGGCCTTCGTCGTGTCTGTTTCGGGATTCCGACGTTTTTCATTTCGCAACTTCAAGACTCCTATGATGAAGAGTCTCGACTCTTGACTTCTCCAACTCCTGGTATCCGAAACTCTGAAATGGAGTGGTTTCACATTTTGCGATTTTCTGCCATGAGTTTCTTCCTTGACTCCTCCAACTCCCGGTATCCGAAACTCCAAAATGAAGTTTACTCTTCTGATCTTTCCACACCATCATCGTTGTTGATCTTCCTTTCCTACCTGTTTTCCATTGTTGTCTTCCAACTGTAAACCTGCCATTTCCATGCTATTATCGTTGCGCTGTTGGTCGTGATATTTTCCATTAATGACAAACATGCATACTTTGCACTATCTCTTCTGATCTTATCGAGCTTTCTCTACTGCATCTTCCCAAAATACTTCTGGTGCCCTCCTGGTACATTCTTCCTGTACTTAAGATATTGTCGTTGTTGTACTTTCCATCAATGACAAGAATACGTTGCTTGTAAAACATGCAAACAATCTCCCCCTTTGGCATTGATGGAAACAAAGGCACCCAAACTATTTTCTCCCCCTTTGACATCAATGTCAAAGAACACATGCTCCCCCTGAGCTGTTGCAGTAGTTTTAGGAGGTATCAGATATTGAACCAACACAAACTCCCCCTAACAGGATGGACTCTCTTATTTGAGGCCTGCAAAATATTTGTATCTAAACCAGAGTCTTCTCATTCTGATTCTTGGACCTGTTCATCTTCAGCTTCTGCTGTATCCTCTATAGAATAATCAAAATTTCTCACCTCTCTTACTGGGACTCCTTCATCAACATTTTCTTGTCATAACTGGATGACTCCCCCTGTCACTATTTTCTCTCTGCTTCTGATTGCTTTCCCCCTTTGTTCCTAAAAGGTTAGATTTCCCTGACAATGTCTTTCCTCTTGTTATCTCTACAGGATATCTTGTATATCATTTTGTAAAACAAAATGTTTTTGTTGAGGATGTTTTTGTCCTACTGAAACACTACGTAATTGTAGCTCGTACTTTTCAAACAACCCTTGGATCTGCCCATTGATTCTCATCAATTTCTATTACTGCAAATTCATTTTTCTTCCATGATTCTTACAACCCAAGGCTTTTATGACCATATACATCACAAGAGAAAAACACTACAAACATTCTCACATTTTCTTTTCCTTTTTACAAATGGAAGCCCTGTATCAGGTTTCTTAGGAGCACTGATTTCTACCTTATTGAGTCCAATACCGGATTTTTCATTTGGTGATCTCTGACTATCCAAGATTTTATCCAGGATCATGGAACTGTTCAAGAACTTGATGTGGGTGTTCGTTTTCTCAACCTTCAAAACTTCTTCTTCCAGCTTATGACATGATTCTTCTCCTACTTCTTCCATGGAATAAATGCTAACTGAACATTCTTTTATTGTATCTGAATCTTCTTCTTTACTGGCAGGGGAGGATTCAACATCAACATTGTTGTTTGTCCTTATGCTTTTAGCCATCACTTGTCCTAATTTTACAGACTTTATCTTACAGTCTTTGGAAAGGACCACCTATTTACATCCTCTGTCACACTTTTGACTTGTACTGAGCAAATTATGTTTTAGACCATCCACAAGTAGAACGTACTAGGCATCTCCTTTGTCATTACTCAAACTCACCATCCCTCTATCCTTGATTTTACCTGGTTCATCATTTTCAAGGCTCACATTTCCTCTTTTTCTTTTACTTATGGACAAAATCTT
>JASDQU011378426.1:3009-23012 GCA_032191745.1 Picea mariana | reverse complement strand
CATGATGGGATAACACCGTTATAAATTAAATATCCTTAATGTCCAAGGAAAGGACATGAACACCCACTTGAAATACTTGTTGTTCCGCGTCCCACATATGGACCAAGTACTCTAATAGTCTTCGTTGGGCTCTCATGCCCTGGATCTTGAAAATTTTCAATAGGCCACATTGCTGAAGAGAATCAATGGTTCCTGGATCATTCAAAGCCATAGATTCGTCATCTACATGCCCACGTTCTCTCCATTCCAACGTTTTTGCAATCAAACACCTGCATGGAAGTAAGAGAGGACAGTTAACACCTTTATCCATCCTTTTTGGGATTCTTTTTGGTTCAACGCTTGCTTTTCTTTTTTGGTTTTTGGCCACCACAACCAAGCTTTAGTTATAATGCAGAATTTCCATAGGTGAGCTATTGGGCACCTACGGAAATCCTTGATTTACGCAGGGCCCAATATTGGCCACTTGCGACAACCCCAACGCACGCCTACCGGCCCAAAAATCACCCAAAAAAATCACTTTTGACCACCAAAAACAAATTTTAAACCTTTGAAAAAGAAGAAGATGAAGAACTTACTGTTTTCACGAAAACCGTTCATCGATTGATCACCTGTTCTCTTCACAATCGACCGCTGAAGTAAGGGGTGAAAAAGGGGGTTTTAGACAAGTTCTTGACCAAATATAAATGAAATGGTTAAAAAGAGCTCTTACTCTTATTTATTTCATTTTTTACCTTTTTTCAAAATATTTTATATTATATAAATGTGTTTGGTTATAAACCTTCAAAACTAATAGTCTCGTGAGTGTCTTGTTTCTTGCAGGAAGAAAACTAGAGTCCTATTTAACAGAGTATGGTACCGTAATTTGTTACGCATATCGATACTTTTTAGGGTTTTTTAGTAAAACCTCGAGTTCACTTTTAGTTCGTTCTCGTGCTCAAAAATTTATGAGAACGCAACCGAGTATCCTTTCGTCATCCTTTCGTACTCGTCTTGGTAACACAAAAAGAGACACACATGGAGTATCATTTAAGCTCTTTTCACACTCCATAAAAATGAAAATATTGCCGAGCGACCTTGATTTGTTCATGCTCATAAAAGTATTTGAATAAAACGTTTGATGGGAGATATTTTATCACTCTTTCGGTCCTGTCGAACTATTTTACGAAAAATGAATTGAGAGAGTTCTCTTTAAGTGTTTTTCAGACTCTATAAACATGAAAAACCCCCGAGTTTTCTATCTTTGGACTCGTTAAACAAACATCGAAAGACCCACATGGGACCGAACCACTCCTTCTTAGGGTTCGTTAAAAATACTCTGAGGGACTTGTCCAAAGGATGAGCTTACATTACAAGCATATGTTATCCTCCTCAATCTTGTGTAAAAATAAAGAGGTAATTGCCAGAAATGGTGGGGAAAAATTTGGGAAAGAAATGTTTATCTCCATCTATGTTAGTGGCAGTACTAGTCGCTCTTGAACATGACACCCCCTTCGTCATTTGAATCTGGTTTGGGAGATTCATTTGTCTCTCATCTGACTTTCTGCAAGTTTACATCTTGGGTCATCTTTGAGTCAATGCTGCCAAGACTGTTGTCGTGTCATCCATATGTTCAAGAGCAGTTCGAATAATCCCTCTCTTGAGTCGACCATCTGCAATTGTTAATTCCTACCATGTCGGCCTTCCCTGTGTCAGTTTCAAATCATATTCATGTTTCATTCTATCCTAAGCCTGTTACTTATTTTGTGTCATTGATGAGGGATACATCAAGGCCCTCCTGTGACGAGTCTCTTCATGTCGACTTCAACTCATTATCCAGGGATGAGACTTAGAAATCATTTAGTACCTTAGAGCATGCATGTCATAATGGCAGGTTTCTTCGCTCTTGACAGTGGATTCACATCATTGGTCCCTGATCAAAATATTCCATCGAATGTTCAACTTCATCTCATTCATTCACATTCATTGGATTGTACTCCAGTACCTTGGGATTCATTGACATCAATGGTGATTTCCCTCACACTTGTTAACAATTTTCCTTAATAATCAGTAATCAAGCGGTTTCTGATCATGTTCGACTTCGACACCTATAATCACATGCCTATATTTGTACTTATGGACGACAGTTTGAAGACCCTGGATCTCATCATTCGCGGTCCAGGTTGTGATGGAATATTGATGATTTTTTTGACATATAGATCCAATTTGTATGTCTCGTGGCTATGGTTGCATCCGCATTTTTCTCATACATAGATCCACAGTGTATTCTTGGTGGCTATGTAACATTTTGATGACATGAATCCACAGTGTATTATTAGTGGCCATGACTTACACTTATGAGTTCAATCATTTGTAGTCTGAACATGGGAATGACTACTTCAGATATGGTATCATATTGTACAGATGTTTGTTTGTTTGCAGGTTCTCGATTGGTGCATTCTTTGTTCCCGACACACACACGTATTTTACAAAGTATTTCGATCGTCACCAGTTCCGACCTCATTCTTTGGGGAGAATTTTGTTACACATTATTTTGGTCACCCCAATGATGAATTTACAAGCATGTAATCAGGCCCTCAAAATCATCTTTTGCCTGAGAAACGTGACTGCTTTCCTCCTCTACAAGACAATTTTTAGAAGGATGTCGCAGGCTACCCATAGTGTACAATGCAATATGCTCTATAGTTGGTCTGTAGGATTTTCGTAGGTTGCTATATAGGCAGGGTGTGGTGGCATTTGAAAGCCAAAAGAGGAAAGAGGTTCAAGAAGTTTCTAGAAGGGGAATATTATAGAATGTGAGGTGGCGTCCGTATGGTTACGATCCCACTGAATTCTCTGATCTAGTGGGATCATCCTCATCCCTTTAACCACTTCAACTTCTCCTATATAATAATGGGCTTCTCATGGAAAAGGTTAAGCACAGTTAAGAAAAATTGAGCAAAGGATTGCTGGAAGAATAGGCTGGAGATTGTGTGAAGAATATTATTTTAGTTGATGCTTGAGGTCTGCATTCACCCATCAAGATTTTGAATATCACCTTAATGTAAGCTCCGGAATGAATATATTTGTGTGTTGGAACGAAGGACCATTAAAAGGGAACTTGCAACATTAAGTCATTTCGGTTGTATCTTCCACTTTTATTCAATATAATACAGTGGCATGTTTCTTTCCCATAAAATTATTCTCATTTTATTACATGACTCCTTGATCACATGTCTAAGTTTTCATTTTATCTATCACAGTTGCTTTCACTTAGGTTGGTTTGTGTCATTGTAGATCTGGTTTCATAAGAGCACCAAAGAGAAGTGGGAACAACAAAGATATAGGGAAGCGATCTCAAAGGTAAGTCATCAATTCCGTATTTGACACTTAGATCAATGATTATAACTTAAGGGAAGTGTCATGTTCTGTCCTGTTTTGTTCTAGATCTAGGTGGATCTAGGGAGATTAGTTTATGTCTGCATTTACCGATTTATCCTATAAAACTAATCACTTCACCTCTTCTCCTAGATTCATCTACCACCTCCAGAAGGTCATCCCCTACTAGCTTGAAAAAGGAGATGAAGAATTCGATCGTCCACCCATCAGGACCCAGACTCTTGTCCTTGGAAAAACCTTTTAGGACAACAAGTAATTCCTCTTTGGTATAGGGTTTTTCAAGAAATTGACTATCCTCCTCATCGACTAAGCGGGGGAAGAGTCGAGTTGTGCTTACTTGATCCATAATTGTGTTTAGTCCCGTGTCTGCATAGAACTCTTTGAAATGTATAGTTGCTTCTTTTAAAAGTGCCTCCTGTCCAGAATGAACCAGTTCGTTCTCATCCTGGATCTCCTAGATATATTTATGATTCCTTATATAAGTAGCGAACTAATGGAAAAACTTTGTATTTTGGTCTCCACTTTTTATTCAAATCGCTCTGCTTTGTTGTCTCCATAACTCCTCTTATTCCTGTAGAAGCTTATTGTATTCTTCCTCTACTAACTTTATATGATGGTCCAGACATTTGTCGACATCAAACCACGGGCTTTCTCCTGATAGTAGACCTCAAGGTCCTCCTCGAGCTTATCTAAATTTAAGTGCTTCTAGATTCTTTGTTCTTTAGACCAAATTTTTACTTGGTTTTTTTAATTGTTTCAACATCCATACCAATATTCTCTAGGCCATTATTTCATCAAAGAATGTATGGTCATTCCAAGCCTCTTTCACTATATGATTTAAATCCTCTTCCCCCAGCCACGTAGGGTTCAACTTGAATGGATATGTTGTAGTATAATGATTGTTGTCTAGTTGGAGTAAAACATGGGCATGGTTTGATATGTAAGCGTAGGCGACCCAAGATCTATGTCTTTCGATAGTGGAAATGAGATCCTCTGACAAACGAACTCGGTCCATTATTTTGGAGATTCCTTCTCGCCTGATTCTACCATTTTTCCACGTGGGTACAACTTCATCTGGTGTGATATCGAAAAGATGATTTCCCTTAAAAATACCCTTGAAAAACCCCGACATCGTGTCCAATTTTTTTGAGTCACCCCAAACCTCTCCAGTGTTGACTATGAAGTTTAAATCCCCTGCTACAATCAAATTTTTGTAGGCTACATGCCCCTGCTAACCACCTTGTCCCAAAATGTTTTTCTCTCTATACAAGGCCCATAAATGTTCAAAAGGGAGATCTGCCTTTTATCCTCTAAACAGGTACCTGTCATAAAAATACCACCACAAATTAAAAATGGAAAGAGTTCAAAATTGTATGGATCCAAATCCACTAGAAGTCCCCTAGAATTGCCAATATAACTAACAACACAAATCAATCAGGTTGGTCGTAAAGTATTCATAAAAAATCTTTCTTTCTTCTCATCTACCAAAGTTTCTTGAAAGAAATTAATTTCAGGTTGAGCTCTAAAAAGTAATCTGTGAAGGGAAGCAGTTTTCGGGGGCCCTCCCACCCCCCAAATGTTTAAGGAGAGAAGAATCATGATTTTTTCCTGGCTAGGATTTCATGCCTCTAAGGGACCCATTATCAGAAATGATGGAATTTTGTATAGAAATAGTGGTATAACAAGAGCCTTCTTTCCTACGAGCACTTCTGGTTTTTAATGGAGAGATATCGATCCCCAAACCCCTCAAACAAAAAAAAATGTTCCCTATTTCCTCCCCAGTTCGTCCCACCGACCCTTCATTGCTAATTTGACCCTCTTGTCTAAATACATTTCTCCCCTAGTAGGTGGGAAGTGGAATAGGAGTCGTGGTCTCTCTGTAAGAAGGAACCAGGGTGTCAAGAATCGATCCTAAAGAAAATTCACCAATATCAGACTCCCTAAAGCCTGAAATAATGCAACATCTCCTTGCGGGCTCCATTGAAGGTCCCTCTTCCCCTAGAGGTCCTCAAAGGATGTTGCATTGGTCGAATCCCACCCCCCCCCACCTTGGTTCGAGGTGTCTAACCCAAGAGTTTGTATCTCCCTCCGGGAAATATTAGTTCTGCCACCGAAGGTGTAAGAAGGAGGGATCTCAACTTCCAGAATGGAGGGAGGATCCGTAGAATCACGTTCCCATGCCGAAAATGAGTAATAAATACAGTGGAAATGCTTTTTTAACTTACTAGATACAGTGTCTTGCAGCGATGGTGACCTAGACTCCTCCTCATTTGTGATGAAATCCCATTTCCCATAAGAGTCTACCCCTAGGGAGTCATAGAGATGCATCTTCCTAATGGATTCTTCTGACTCCTCCACCACAAGACCCTGACAATCCCTCCACAAATGACCAATTATCTGGCAGATGGAACATCTGAAAGGGACTCCTAAATACTCCAGTTTTTTACCTAGGATTCTCCCCCTCCAATCTATTTCAATAGACTCCAATAATCCACTATGGATATCTATTTCCACCAAAACCTTTCTGATATGTTTATCAAGTGCCTTAATAGTTGTTTCATCCACTTTTATGAAGCGACCTAGCTCATTTCCAATGGCTGTCAGGCCCTTGGCGTTTTAGAGTTGTAATTGTAGACCTGGTAATAGAACCCAAAGATGGCGAAACTAGAAGTATTGTTTTACCGGGTCAAAAACAAACCCTCCAACGTTTTAACATGAGGCTTTTACCATCGATAACCCACAACTTGTCTAAAATAGCCAGAGTATCATTTGGGGATTTGAAAATGAATCCAAACCAACCTCTAGAAAGAGTCATAACTTCTGGTGTGTAACCAAGCAGGGGAGCCCAGAAAGAACTCACTCATTCTAGTAAACTTTGTCTGCTCAAGGTTCAGTAAGAGAGTCGCCCCACCATCACACAGAGAGCCAAATTGCAGGACTCCTCCAGTCTAATGTCACCACCAAGTACCATCTTGAGTTTTGACCTGTTTGGTTTCCACGCTTTCAACGGAGGGCCCTTCCCTCCCTAGGCTCTGTGAACTATCCCTCCTGAGCTTCTAGGATGAGTAAACTTCCCTGCAATGTCCTGATGACCCACAGAGTGCACTGAAAAACCTTCTTGGTGAAGAAGTGACCCTCCATGGAAATGAGAAAAGGGTTTCAGAGGAAGTGAAACAGGCTCACCTCTTGTTGCATTTGTTGGCTCTGTAGTGATCTCTGCACTTGTCACTTTTTTTAATTCACCTCTAGCTACAGCTCTCAACTCATCATATGAGGCGAACAATCCAGCTCTGATCCAAATGGCCTCGTCCTCCGCACCCATGATTGCATTGACCTCAGATTCCATCTGAAAGCTTCTCCACCTTGTAGACCCCTGCCACCTTATGATATTTCTATCCTTCTCAAATTTCAGTCAATCTCGGCTAGAGTTTTTAGGAGATCACTATTAAAATCTAAGTTATTTCTTAGGTTCTCAAGATTTTCGCCAGTCACTTCATAGTGAAGTTGTACCACCAATCTAATAAATAATGCATACCTTCATATCCACCATTGCAGAGCTTCCTCCCATCATCCTATTCTAAAAATATTAGCAGAGCTTCCACCATTGCAGAACTTCCTTCCTTTTCATTAAGTGCTTATATTGTGGAAAATAAATTACATACATGACGATTGTAATTATTAAATTCTCCATAACTTAAAAATTTGTTAGAGAGAGTAAATGGTAGTCATTTGTTTCCTATATATTTAGTGACATTGCATTACGATCATACACACAAGTCGTTATTATAAAACAATTTATGGAAAACAAGGACATTCACCTTGAGATTCTTAACCTTATCCGAATTGAATCCATTAGGCGACGCTGGGAATGCCCCCCATGACAACAAACATCATGTCGTATCTAGGCGATGCAACCACTTCGCTGGGAGGAGTTGTCACCGAGAATGAGTAAACGTTGGGGGGAGTTAGGGAGGAGGGTTGGCGTGGAAGATGAAAGGGTGGGCAACCTTTGGTTCATGGGTTCATGGGATGACTGTGGGTGGTGAGAGACGGAGCGTATATGTTCACTTGGACAACGCGCATAGAGTTCACAGTGGCAGCCAGAGAGAATAAAATTCTAAAGGTGGTGTTGTAGTTGATGGAAGTGGAGGAGAGAGAAGTTAGACATGGCTGGAAAATAGTGTAAACTAGGTCTAGGTAGTAAGTGTTGAATATTTCCGGCCAGAACTATGTCGAGTAGTTCATTCTGGTTAAGACGTAATAGAAGTGGGGGTTGGAGCCGCCTACCGGAACTCTTGCATGGACCAATAAAATTGTGGAGGAGTGGTACATTCTAGAAATGCTGGTAGGTGTGAGGTCGAAGAAACGGGCGCCAAGAGGGACATCGGGTCGGTAAAGAGGAGAATACGAGAGTGGTGGCCATGTCCCACCCGACGATGCCTTTCTGGGAGTCTTTGATGATGATCTCTTTTCCATTGGAGAGAAGGAGCATGTCACCCATGGTCCTGGGCCTAGTCATGTTATGCATGCTCCACAAAGGATTTACATCCGCTATCACCATTCCCCCACAACTCTGAAGGGCGTCCATGAATTTACGTGCTTGTGCTAGAGCAAAATCGTTGTCGGGGCATGCCTTGTAGATGAATATTTCGACCTTCTTAAATCCATTGGAGGCAGAGAGAGGAAGCATGACAGAAGACCCTGTGGAAGGGTAGTTTCTTGGGCCGTCCCCCAGTTTCATCGAATATATACAACAAAGTCTATCCATTGATACAACAATCTAGGGGTTTAGCGATCTAACGGATTTAATATGCAACAATCTAACGAATTCAATATGCAGTGATCCAATGGATTTGATTATGCAGTGATCTAGGGTTCAACGATTCAACAAATTTTATATGTAGCAATTAGGGAATTTGATATGCAGTGAATTTGAAATGCAAGCAATGTCACATAAAGTGAAATGTCCAGGCTAAGGAGTGGAGATAAAGGGAAATGCCCACTCCTTTGTCTGTGAGGAAGGAAAATGTGGTCACAGGAAAAGGAGTGACATTTTCCTAATCATGGATTCTTCTGACTCCTCCTCCACCACAAGACCCTGACAATCCCTCCACAAATGACCAATTATCTAGCAAATGGAACATCTGAAAGGGACTCCTAAATACTTCAGTTTTTTACCTAGGATTCAGCCCCTCCAATCTATTTCAATAGACTCCAATAATCCACTATGGATATCTATTTCCACCAAAACCTTTATGATACGTTTATCAGGTGCCTTAATAGTTGTTTCATCCACTTTTATGAAGCGACCTAACTCATTTCCAATGGCTGTCAAGCCCTTAGCATTTTAGAGTTGTAATTGTAGACCCGGTAATAGCACCCAAAGATGGAAAAACTAGAAGTATTGTTTTACTGGTTCAAAACAAACTCTCCAACGTTTTAACATGAGGCTTCTACCATCGATAACCCGCAACTTGTCTAAAATAGCCAGAGTATCATTTGGGGATTTGAAAATAAATCCAAACCAACCCCTGGAAAGAGTGATAACTTCTGGTGTGTAACCAAGTAGGGGAGCCCACAAAGAACTCACCCATTCTTGTAAACTTTGTCTGCACAAGGTTTAGTAAGAGAGTCGCCCCACAACTGCACAGAGAGCCAAATTGCAGGACTCCTCCATTCTGAAGTCACCACCAAGTACCATTTTGAGTTTTGACCTGTTTGGTTTCCACGATTTCAACGGAGGGCCCTTCCCTCCCTAGGCTCTGTGAACTATACCTCTCGAGCTTCTAGGATGAGTAAACTTCCCTGCGATGTCCTGACGACCCACAGAGTGCACTGAAAAATCTTCTTGGTGAGGAAGTGACCCTCCATGGAAATGAGAAAAGAGTTTCAAGGGAAATGAAACAGGCTCACCTCTTGTTGCATTTGTTGGTTTTGTAGTGAGCTCTGTACTTGTCACTTTTTTTAATTCACCTCTAGCTACAGCTCTCAACTCTTCATCTTAGGCGAAAAATCTGACTCTGTTCCAAATGACCTCGTCCTCCACACCCATGATTGCATTGACCTCAGATTCCATCTAGAAGCTTCTCCACCCTCTAGACCCCTGCCACCTTACGATCTTTTTTTCCTTATTAAATTTTAGTTAGTCTCAGCTAGATTTTTTAGGAGATCACTATTAAACTCTAAGTTATTGCTTAGGTTCTCGAGATTTTTGCCAGTCACTTCACAGTGAAGTTGTACCACCAATGTAGTAAATAATGCAGACCTTCATATCCACCATTGCAGAGCTTCCTCCCGTCATCCTATTCTAAAAATATTAGCAGAGCTTCTGCCATTGCAGAGCTTCCTTCCTTTTCATTGAATGCTTATACTGTGGAAAATAAATTACATACATGACGATTGTAATTATTAAATTCTCCATAACTTAAAAAGTTGTTAGAGAGAGTAAATGGTAGTCATTTGTTTCCTATATATTTAGTGACATTGCATTGCGATCATACACACAAGTCGTTATTACAAAACAATATATGGAAAACAAGGACGTTCACCTTGAGATTCTTAACCTTATCCGAATTGAAGCCATTAGGCGACGCAGGGAATGCCCCCCGTGACAACAAACATCATGTCGTATCTAGGCGATGAAACCACTTCGTTGGGAGGAGTTATTACCGAGAATGAGTAAACGTTGGGGGGAGTTGGGGAGGAGGGTTGGCATGTAAGCTGAAAGGGTGGGCAACCTTTGGTTTATGGGTTCATGGGATGACTGTGGGTGGTGAGAGATGGAGCGTATATGTTCACTTGGACAACGCTCGTAGAGTTCACAGTGGCAGCCAGAGAGAATAAAATTCTGAAGGTGGTGCTGTAGTTGATGGAAGTGGAGGAGAGAGAAGTTAGACATGGCTGGAAAATAGTGTAAACTAGGTCTAGGTAGTAAGTGTTGAATATTTCCGGCCAGAACTATGTCGAGTAGTTCATTCTGGTTAAGACGTAATAGAAGTGGGGGTTGGAGCCTCCTACCAGAACTCTTGCATGGACCAATAAAATTGCGGAGGAGTGGTACATTCTGGAAATGCTGGTAGGTGTGAGGTCGAAGAAACGGGCGCCAAGAGGGACATCGGGTCGGTAAAGAGGAGAATACGGGAGTGGTGGCCATGTCCCACCCGACGATGCCTTTTTGGGAGTCATTGATGATGATCTCTTCTCCGTTGGAGAGAAGGAGCATGTCACCCATGGTCCTGGGCCCAGTCATGTTATGCATGTTCCACAAAGGATTTACATCTACTATCACCATTCCCCCGCAACTCTGAAGGGCGTTTGTGAATTTACGTGTTTGTGCTAGAGCGAAATCGTTGTCAGGGCATCCCTTGCAGATGAATATTTTGACCTTCTTAAATCCATTGGAGGCGGAGAGAGGAAGCATGACAGAAGACCCTATGGAAGGGTAGTTTCTCGAGCTGTCCCCCGGTATTATCGAATATATACAACGAAGTCTATCCATTGATACAACAATCTAGGTGTTTAGTGATCTAACGGATTTAATATGCAGCAATCTAACGGATTCAATATGCAGTGATCCAATGGATTTGATTATGCAGTGATCTAAGGGTTCAACGATTCAACAGATTTTATATGTAGCGATTAGGGAATTTGATATCCTAATTTGACATGCAGTGAATTTGAAATGCAAACAATGTCACATAAAGTGAAATGTCTAGGCTAAGGAGTGGAGATAAAGGGAAATGTCCACTCCTTTGTCTGTGAGGAAGGAAAATGTGATCACAGGAAAGGGAGTGACATTTTCCCAACAACCTGCACCATCAAAACATGGCCATGATTATTCTATACTCACACAATTCAAATATGTTATTCTAATAAAATAATAATAAAAAAAATACTCAAGATTAAGTTTTTGAGTTAATTTCATCCTTCATTTTTCACAACAAAGAATATTTAAATTTATCCATATAATATTTATTATTAAAAGAATCTATATTATGAAACCTCATTTTCAATTAAAAGATGCTATCAATTAAAAGAGGCTATAAAGGTAATTATATTTAAAATTGCAACAATAATACTTAAATTAGTTATTAACTTATTATTTATCCTTTTTTCAAATAAAGTATTTTTAAAAATATAATAAACTTTAAAAATATATATTTTTAAGTAAATTTTTTAAACATAGTATTTTTAAAATTATAATAAAACTTTAAAAATATATATTTTTAAAGTAAATGATGTGAGTTTTGAATCACTATATATATATATATATATATATATATATATATATAAGGTTATTGTGAAGTTAAACACTAAATTGGTGTACAAGATTCTTTTGTTTCCCTTTCTTTATTTGGGGGACAATGAACCTCTGCCCATCGATTTGACTAGTAAAGTCTACAGAGGTATACATACCCTAACCCCCTCTGGATTTGAACTTGTGACCTCTTAAGAGGAAACACATGTTCTTAACCATTAGGTCCACTCAAACTGTATTAAAATACAAGTGATGAGATTAATTTTATATTGTATATTTGGTTTATGATGCTTTTGAATATTTTAAATTAATTATGAACACTTAATATTTATATCCATTTAATATTTTGTGAAAAATTCTCTTAGTATTTCTCAATAATCCATAAATGATAAACTGGATAAACCATAAACCATGATTACAAAGCCTAACCTTAAAAAGATCAAGTACTCACACCCACTTGAACTAACTCTCAAAACTTCTATCATAACTATATCATAACTAGTCTACTTTATAGTTTCCTACATATCTTACTTTATTAAAGTTTTATCTATTCACTCATCCTTTTTAGAAGAATTTCAAACAATCCATCTTTACTTTTTAGATTGTGATTTACCATAATCCAATCTAAATTTATGTATATCGCATTTAACTATAAAATGTATTGGAATTAATTACTCAATCTTTTGATTATTGTATCGAGTGAAGTAAGATGTATACATAATTCAAGTAGATGTGCTATGCTTATATTAATAAATTAAATTGAAAAACTTAAAAATTGTAATAAAATAAATTAACATAAATCAATCTTGATACTTAATTTTTTAAATATCAATAAATTTATGTCGGTATTTCTTTTACATCTTTAAAATTAAAATTAAACTGAATTTTATATTATAACTATGTTGCATTATTTCTAGGATGGGGTGTCATCAAGTGGGGATAGGATTAGTTCCATGTGTCTCGGAGAGTTATGCCTACATAGATTTATTTATGCGGGGAACATGGATATGGAGGAGGAGGAGGATGAGGATGGAAGCCATCAATGTATAGTCAAGTCATCCCTCTTGTAATTGATGGCATGATTTTTTGTTCATTCCCACCTCTAGCAGTATTATGGTTGAAATAGGGTTTTGGGTTCAAATAGCCTATCCCGACAATATGAGCAAGTGTAAAGTTGAAAGAACAAGCGTTATTAGATTTTGCAATGGTGCTAATTCCTCCTCCAAGTTTGGCTCCCCTAGCTCGACTTCAAGTTTTCTAGTTAGTTTCATGGTTTTGAATGCTTCTTTATGTAGCTTGGTCCTGCATAAAATTGGAATTAACAATATCCATCTGCAACGAACTGAGAAAGTCAATTTGTTGATCATAAAGGTTTATGTTTAATTTTCTTTAAAAAAAAAGTGGGTAAATGGTTATGGACCTCATCTCTTTCCCGTCATTAAGTCTTCCCTCTGTAAAAATCAATTTGTTTGTTAAGGTTTATGTTTAATTTTCTTTAGAAAGTGAGTAAATGCTTCCTCGACCTCATCTCTTTCCCATCATTAACTCTTCCCTCCGTCCATATCTAGTGCTACTCGTATTACACTCCCTCAAACTAAGATGTCAAACATTGGCAATGAATTATGCCTGAAATCCAGCAAAAGTAGGCTGAGGAAGGGACCTAAACAAACTATTAAAAGGCCCATGCCTAAGAACTCTCTTCGACACCTTTTGGTTAGGTTTTAGTAATGCAATCTAAAACCTAAGCGAGCGGGGCATTTCCGTGGAAAGGTATTTTTTAGGTTTTCGTTATGTAATCTAAATCTAACCACGCGTGGATTTTTTATTACACAAAATTAATCATATGAGCATGGTCTTCAGCTTTAGAGAATATTTGGATAAATCATGGAGCGCGTCTTTCTAAAAGGGATGTCCATCATGGATGTGACGACTCGTATGATGACATAGATTCCACGGGTTTCTAGATCCGACCATAAGACAAGTGAATGAGTGGAGATGTACTCTAGTTTAGGTTTAGGTGAGTTAGGTAAGCACGAGTAGAATTTAGATTTTTTTTTTTATAGCTAAGCTTTGGCGAAAATGGAATATTTTAAGGTTGTTTTAAATAATCTTTATATAATATTTAAGGAAAAAAAATTAAGTAAAAATAGTTATCATTTCTAGCCATCATGGATGTGACGACTATACATTGATGGCTTCCATCCTCATGGAGAGAAAAAAAAAACACAAATAAATTATACAACATTGTTTTTATTATGCACTACAAACACACATACATACAACTACATGATAATTGAAACGTTCAACATGTTCAGTTGTATAAAGTTTAACAAGTCTTCCTCTACAAATAATATCAATGATCATGGCTCCCTCATAACTAAGTATTAAATTAGTTTGTTCATGCTTAGGCAATGGAGAATTAGATATTTTAATAGGAAAATTGTGTTAGGTATTGAAACATATTTTTCAACGTTTCAATTTCATAGTTGGGATCATTTTAAAGAGCCTGTCAAGCTTAACAAATGACAATTTTTTTTTTTTAATAAATAATAATAATAATAATCATGTCTTATGAAGGTTGTTATTTTATATATGATTGTTATTATTATTTCTCATGAGATTGTGTAATATAGGTTTTCAAGTTTTGTTAATTTTTAATCTTTTATTCATATTTAGGTTGTTTCTCTTTAGCATTATTTCTATTAAATTATTAATGTGTCTTATTATTGATGACACTATCAACAGCATTGAACTACACACACTTCCTTCTCCAATCAAAATCTACATGTGCTTTATAGTATGCTTGTCATTTCTTTTATTACTAGGAGTTAAGTTTTATAGTTTGGTCACAATTGCAAAACTCAATTAAGCAAAACCATTTTTTATTCAAAAAATGGTCTTGTAGTTAGAGATAGATCGTAGTCACATTTCCAAATATGCATCATTAATTATTGTGATCTCTTCAATCTTTGTTCTTATTTAAAAAGGCATGCTACTACATTATGCCTAGCATAGTTCTTCATGATCAATGCACAATAAGATTATAATGTTCATTGACTTTGGAATGATTCAAACATTATGTATAAGCGAGATTTGCATGCATAATATCTTCAATATTTCGAAGCTTTGCCCAATACAATCTCATTATCCAATAAACAAATATGAAACAACCAAAAGAGTGCATAACTCCTCGTAAACATATTATCACCCTTGAGCAACAAGAGCACACATAGATTTTGTGCACTTAAGTGGCATAAATCATAGAAATCAGACCATGCACATCTTCCAAATCCAAACCAAAAGAAAGTTAGCATCTCATATGCACAAAACCAACCATACTTCACCAACACATGCTTCATTTCTCACATAGGCAGTACATGTCAAATGGTAAATGAAACTCGTAGATGAAACTCTCAAAAAAAAATCTCCTCTCATATTTAGAGGATTGCACTCTAGAAAACTCACATAATTACACACCCTTGTTTTGAGAGTGTTCAGGCCCATACAAGCTCTAAAAACAAATTCTCACGAGCTCCATAGTGAAACTGGGCATTGGTCAATTCCTAAAATTCCATGGGATGAAAGAGTGTGTCACCTTTGTGACACTAAGAAGGTTGAAGATGAAAAACACTTTCTCTTAGATTGTCCAGCCTATACCCATATTAGATCTCATTTTCAAAATATTTGTCACACTACCAACCTTCATAACCTCTTAACTCCACAAAAGTATTGTGATCTTGGAAAGCTTCTCTTAATGCTTTTCGAGCACATAAATAAAATTATAAAGAATCACAAGTAATCACTTACCCTCTTAAGTTTTGAGGTAGATAATTTGTTTATGATGGCCTTGGAGTCCCTTTGGGGAATGAAGAGATTTTCCTTAAGCTACATATGATTGTCTAGAAAGTGGGAGGTTTTTCAGTGGTTGATATCCAACTAGACAAGAAATTGAAAGGAGTAAGTTGTAAGGCCTCCTGGGACAGCCAGAGTGTGCACGCTCCTTCGGAAGATTCAACGACGAACAAACGAAGAGCACAAGGAGGAAACGATCGGTTGGGAAAATGAAGATGTTTGGGTGTGGGCAGGAGCACCTTGGGGCATGATAGTGATGTGCGAACCCAAGGGGAGTGTTGGTTTATATTTATTCCTTCTTCTTCTTGGGCTGACCCAAGTTCAGATATGAAAAAGTTTCCAACAAAACCCTCTAAAACTATCGACCCTCCTAGTAAACCAGAAGGCAACATAGTGCACAGAGTGCACTGCGCAGTCTCACCCGAGATAATTCTATGGGTGATTGCAATGCTCAATTTCTTGCATTGTAGGAATGAGTGGGGATCTAGGATTGTATTTTATCTTCTTCAAGCCTTAAACTGATTATTCAATCTATTATTCATAGGATTCATTCATCTCTTAATCCCATGCATGCATTCTAACAGATCTAACTCAATCATTCATTCATCCATTCATAATATAACTACTTACAAAAGGTAAATATGCAAGAACTATCACATATAAAACATGTTTTACCGTGGTTCAACCCCTCCTGGGATACGTCCACAAATATGTGGCTTCTCTGCTATTTTATTAAGTCTGTTGCAAAATCTAGCGTTGCGTGCATTACATATTTCTCCTTACAAGCATAAAATGGGTTTAAGACTTTCTATGAGGTAGACTAGATCACACCATGCTCCTCAACCTATGATCTAACCCTCAAGATCCTACCTACTTGAATCTTATTTAGCTCAACAAATTACAAAAATATCAGAACAATAATTGAACTAGGAATTGCGGAACCCCGACCTAGACCTCCTAGGTTCTTATTTATACTATTTTACAAGCTTATTAGTCGTTACAATCTCTACCAAAACCCTAACCCTAACATGGTTAGTTCTAACTTCCAGCATGCCTTGCATGTTGCTTATCTTGCATGATGCTTTTCCTTGCACGTCCTACTTTTCCTTCCAACTATTCTTCTCTGAAATTGGGCCTTACCTTCCAAAAATAAACCTTTCCTCAAAATAGTCATGCACCCAACAGGCCCCCAACACTGATATGTGGCTTGTCCCGAGCCACCTAGGTAGTGTGCACTCCCTGAATATCCTCTTCCAAGATGTGGAACTTGTATGCTAGTTCCCTTCCTCTTTCCTTGACCTGCACGGATTTTCCTGTTAACGCTTCTACTGATTGCATTGTTATCTCTTCCTGGACCAATGTTACGCCTTCTGCATGTGCTTATGCCATGCTTTTCTTTTCCTCCTCCAACTGTGTGATCATATGCATTGCTTGTTCTTGGAGGGGTTCCACTTCTGCTTGTCTCTCTTGCTTTTTCATCTGTGCTGCTTTCAAATCTAACTGCAGATTCTTCATATCTTGAGTGACCTTCAAGCACTCTGTGATGCTCATTGTCTTATGCCTTTGTTTGAGCTCTTGTATGGTAGCATTGAGTCTTTCCTCTTCTTGGTCCCACTGTTGGACCTTCTTGTCCTCTTCTTGGTCCCACTGTTGGACCTTCTCGTCCTCTTCTAGGATCGTCCATAACTGCGAGGCTATGTCAAACAATTCTTCAGCTGCGCTTGCTTGTTTCTCTATCTCCTCTATTTAAAGTGCAACTTCTTATTCCCTCTTCTCTCAAACCTTGGGAGGAGTCATGGGGTTTAGTCTTTCCTTGAGATCCTCAATCTCTTTCTTGTATTGGTCAATTGTCTGCGAGATCAGGTTGATATTCTTCTCTGCAATTTTCTCTAGTGCTTGTGCATTGTTTGGGATGCGAGCATAAACTGATGTTAATCCTTGTTCTAGATTTTTCTCCCATTATTTCTTCTCCTCCTTCTCTATAGTCAATTGGTCACACATAATTTGAAGCATCTTTGTGACTCCTCTACCGACCTCCAGGCTTTTTTCATCTATGCGGGCTCTAGACTGTACTTCCTGCATGACACTCGCCTGTATCCTGTATAAGGCCTTGGTAGGTATTTGTGCCATGATCATCTCCACTTGTTCTACCTCCTCCAAGGGTTTTTGCATCGTCTCCTAATCGAACCTGATCATTTGATGTGTTACCAAAAATGTCTCCCTACCCTTGATCCAAAATGGATCAAGGAAGGCCTAAAAATCAAATTTCTCGGAATCAGACGAAACCAACGCCATTGCATCCAGATCGTCGTGTTGATTCCAGCCATTTATTTTTTTTCACAAATGGACGATGTATGCAAAAGATATCATGTTCTAACCGATTTCCCAAACAAGCAAAAAGTCAAACTGATCAAAGTCAACAATTCGTACTGCTGACGTCAACAATACGACAGGTGACGTCAGCAATGACACATGGAAGCACCAGGAGGTGGCACGTGTCACTCAGTTTTTTCATTTTTGGGCTCAGTTGGACCAGTACAAAATTGACACGTGGCACTTCGTACATGACGTGGCGCAATGACAAGCTGACACGCGGTAGTATGGAATATAGGTGGATGTATGGATGCTGACGTGGTAAGATGACTAGGCTGTATGTATGCTGATGTGGCAGGGTGATTGGGCTATATGGATGTTGACGTGGTAGGGTGACTGGGTTGTACTGATGATGATGTGGAAGCTGACTGGACAAGTGACTAGGATGAATGACGATGATGTGGCATTTGACATGGAAGTTGATTGGAAGTTGACTATATCGTATGGATGAATCACACGGTGACACATAGCCCAATCAGAGGGCGCCACATGGCACCACGGATTTTTCTAAGGTTGGTTGGTCCAAAACATTTGTTGCACTCTGCAAGTTTTGAACCCTCGACCTCGGCACCAGCAACGAAATACCCCACCTATGCTAGCCACTTGAGAGAATATGGTACTTGTTCCAAACAACCATCAAATATGATGTTAAGTTGAAATGTGGTGGGAGTTCTGGGATAAGCCTCGATCGACGAAGGCTAACACCGACTGACCAGGAGCTAGACCAGGTTCTACCAATATATTGGAGGGTGCATGGAGTATTTGATCCAGATTTTATGAGAAGAACGAAATGACTACAGATTATTACGATATTCTTAACACAAAATAACAAAGATACAGTAAAATTGGTTTTCTATTCAATAAGGAATAAGCTGAAACTGTAAAATGCAGTGGAAAACAAGTGTGCTGAAATGGTGGCGGCTTATCTCTAAGAAGAGATGTGACGGTTGTGCTCATTCGCAAGAAGATGATTACAATGAGGCTCTCAAGGCCTTTTTACAATAAGCAGGAATTCCCAAAACTCTATACATCCAAAAACCTAACCCTAGGAGATGAAGCTCCAAAAGTCATGTGGGGCCCGTTTGGGTAAGTCAGTACATCAACTTTCCGGGGTCGTAACTTTTGCATACGATCTCTGTTTTAGGTGTATGATAGCTCTTTGGAAAGATCTATCCGAGGAATACAACAACTGCACAAAATTTTATGATGATGTGATTTTGTGACCGCATCATACCCCAAAAAACGTCGTTTAGGACCTCAAAACGGTTCCGGAAGTTCAGGACTCGAAAAACTGCTAAAAATAGTAAATTATCAAAATTGCTACAAAATTGTTTTGAGCTAGTTGGAAAAGGTGGGTGGCCACCGATATCCATATGGATATATCCTCACTCCTTAGGAAGTAATGGTCTCCATTGCGTTGAGTTCCCCCATCAGATGAGGAAATGTTTGTTGAATTTGGCCCCGGGTGAGCCACTTGCCTTGGTGCAGGAGCTACCCTACTTTTACAACTCGATAAAGCTGGATCCTTTGTTGTCGAGTGACCTTGATCTCTGTGTCCACAATATGATCACTGGATTCTTGTTGTATGCAATCGGGGTTGAGTTCTGTTGGTGTAAGCTTTTCTACTATGTTTGAGGTGTCCAATAATGGTGGGAAATAAGGCTAAAGGAGGTCCACGTTGAACGATGGGTGCAAGCCAAGGAAAGGAGGAATGTTGAGCTCAAAAGTATTATTCCCCCATAGCCTTGGTGATGGTGTATGGCCCATAATGGAGTGGGCGAAGCTTCCGATGGGGTCTTGTAAGGCGTTCTTTTTGCAAGTGCAACCAAACTTTGTTTCCCACCTAAAACTTATGTGGCACCCGACATTGATCATGGCGCTACTTGTACTTGTCATTGGACTTCTGTAGGATATCCTGAACCTGTTGGCGGATGTGATGGATCCTCTCAATGAACCGGGTGGCTTTGTCAGCCTCAGTTGGAGCAGGAGACGAGTCGGTCGAGGTGACCGCAAGGGGAAGTGCAACATCTATGGGACCCAATGGTTGGAATCCCAACCCCACCTGAATGGGGATGTGGCCGGTTGAGCTATGCAGGGCTCGGTTGTAGCTATGTTGGAAATAGGGAAGACTCTCATCCCATGTGCG
>JASDQU011378424.1:24945-35385 GCA_032191745.1 Picea mariana | reverse complement strand
GCAAGTGAAGAAGAGAAAGGAAAGAGAA
Source organism: Picea mariana (assembly GCA_032191745.1). Lineage (NCBI taxonomy): Eukaryota > Viridiplantae > Streptophyta > Pinopsida > Pinales > Pinaceae > Picea > Picea mariana. Next base: position 35,357 of record JASDQU011378424.1, on the reverse strand, counting down.
GAGGGAAGTTCAAGGAAGTCTAAGAAGCCATGTTGTAAGAGGGATGTGTCAAAGGTTCAATGCCTCAATTGTAGGAAGATGGGACATTATGCCACACAACGTCCTCACAAACATGAGAAAGAAAAGAAGAAGAAGAACCATGCACATGCAGCTAATGTTGAAGAGCACAAACCCAAGGATGAAGAATTTGTATTCGTTTCAGCACTCACCAGAACCATCACTCAAGGAAGTGATACTTGGCTCATAGATAGCAGTGCTTCCAAGCATATGACCAGATTTAGAAACTCTATCAAAATTAACAGAAAATGACTCTTCACTTCAAGTGGTTCTTGGAGACGATTCCAAACATGCAATCAAAGGCATTGGAGAAACCTCCTTACAACTTGATTCATGTAACCCTTTTTCAATTAAGGATATATTATTTGTACAAGGCTTAAAGAAGAATCTTCTATCTATTTTATCTTTAGAAGATAAAGGCTTTAGGGTAGCTTTTGTGGATGGCCAAGTTCTTCTATGGCCCAAGAATTCAAGCATAAATAAAGCCACTGTGATTGGTGTCCGAGAGGGAGGATTGTATAAGTTGAAGGGACACCAAGAACAAGCCCTTGTACACAATAGTGTTAGTTTCAGTGGCACCAAAGGCTTGCTCACTTGAACTATAGAGCATTACCAGTTTTGAGAAAAATGGTTACAGGTCTACCAGAAATCCAGATAGGCCATGACGAAGTATGCAAAGGTTGTGCACTTGGAAAGAATGTCAAGGGAATATTTACAAGCAATGATAGCAGATCCAAAGGTATTTTGGACATCATACACTCTGATGTATGTGGGAAAATGATGGTTCCATTACTTGGAAACTTTGTATACTATGTGTTGTCCATAGACAACTATTCCAGGAAGACATGTATCTACTTCTTGAAAGCAAAAGATGAAGTATTTAACAAGTTTCAAGAGTCCAAAAATTTAGTTGAGAATCTCTCTAAGAGGAAGATTCAAGTTTTGAGATCTGAAAATGGAGGTGAGTACACCTCAAAGGAGTTAAAGACTTTTTCCAAGATTAAGAGGGAGCTTATATTTCCCTACAACCCCCAGTAGAATGGGGTTGTAGAAAGAAAGAATAGATCCATCATAGAAGCAGCAAAAGCGATGATACATGAACAGGGCCTACCCATGCACTTATGGGAAGAAGAATCCAGTACAGTTGTATACGTGCAAAACAGAAGCCCTCATAAGATATTGGGGAACAAGACATCTAAAAAGATGTTCACCGGAAAGAAGCCAGAAGTCAGTCACTTGAGGATTTTTGGTTGTCCAATGTTTATACATGTTCCCAAGGAAAAGAGAACGAAATTGGAACCTTCAGGATAAAAGGGCACATTCGTTGGATACAGTGAGACTTCAAAGGCCTGTAGTATTTACATTCTAGGGAAAAGACAAATCGAGATCAGGCAAGATGTAACATTTGACAAAGATGAAGCCTTCGGAAGATCAAGGGAATGTCACATGGATGAGGACCAAATAGAGCAAGAGGCTCCCAAAGATGCAGTCGTGGTAGACTCTACACCTGAAGAAGCCATCCCAAAAGCCCAGAATGATATGGTAGAGTCAGAAAGGCCTGTAGATCTACCTGAAGAAGCTATGGCTACCAAGAAGAGACCAGCTTGGCTTCGAAACAATTTGCAGGAAGTTGAAGGACATGCAGCTCCCAAAGTTTCCTTTAGAGAGAGAAAGAGACCACATAAGTTTTCCATCTATGTGGCACTAATGAGCAACATCATTGATTCAGAACCTTCCACTTTTGAAGAAGTTGTTGAGAAGACAGAATGGAAGGATCCCATGATGGAGGAGTATCAGTCCATCATAAAGAATGGTGTATGGGAGGTCGTTTTGAGACCAGAACAGAAGTCAGTTGTGACTTCCAAATGGATATACAAGATCAAGCATGTTGCAGACGACAACATAGAGAAGTACAAGGCAAGGTATGTGGCTAGAGGGTTCTCCCAGAAAGAGGGAGAAGACTATGAAAAAACTTTTTCTCGTGTAGCAAAATACACTTCCATTAGATCAATCATTGTGATTGCTTCCACAATGGGATGGAAATTACACCAGATGGACGTCAAGACTGCGCTCTTGAATGGTGTAATAGAGGAAGAAGTGTACATAGAATAGCCACAAGGCTTCATGATCCATGGGAACAAGTCCCATGTGTGTAGATTGAAGAAGGCCTTGTATGAACTGAAGCAAGCACCCAGGTCATGGTATGCTAGGATAGATGGATATTTGATGAGCCTGGGATTTACCAAGAGTGAGGAAGATCCTAACCTCTACTATAAGGTTGAGGATGGATGTCCATTGATATTGGTTCTATATGTAGATGATCTATTTCTAACAAGGGATGAGAAGCTCATTGATGGGTGTAAGAGGGAGCTCGCTTCAGAGTTCGAGATGAAGGATCTACTTCTGATACATTACTTTTTGAGATTGGATGTATGGCAGAGATTAGATGAGATTTTCCTTAGCTAAGGAAAATACACTGTTGAAATCCTGAAGTAATTCAGGATGATGGATTGCAAGTCCATGACCAAACCTATGGCGATAAATCTGAAGCTCTTGAGTGACAAATATTTAGATTTGGTTGATCCCATGATGTACAGATAGTTGATTGGATCCCATGATGTACAGACAGTTGATTGGATCCTTGATGTACCTGGTTAACACCAGGCCAGACATATGCTTTGCAGTGAACACCTTGATTCAACACATGGTTGAACCTAGACAGTTACATTGGATGGCAACAAAGCATATGTTGAGGTACCTTTGTGGTACGTTTGGATATGGATTGAGATACGTCTTAAGTGGACATGTGAAGCTATAGGGATATACAGATTCTGGCTGGGCAGGGAGTGTAATGGATCGGAAGAGTACTTATGGATGTTTTAGTCTCAGATTAGGAATGATATCATGGTTTGAGCAGGAAGCAAACATCAGTGGCACTCAGTACATCAGAAGCAGAGTATATCGCACTAAGCGTGGAAAGTTGTGAAGCAATGTGGCTCCGAAAGTTGCTAGCTAGGATATTTGATCTAGAATTGGAGCCAACTTTGATACATTGTGACAATCAAAGTTGTGTGAAGTTTACCGAGAACCTTGTATTCCATGACATGTCTAAGCATATAGAGATCAAATATCATTACATCCGTGACATGGTGTAGAGAGGAGTTTTGGATCTCTAGTACATATTCATAGACAAGCAGATAGTGGACATTCTCACCAAGCCCTTGTCAAGAGTGAAGTATGAGTACTTCAGGGACAAGCTTGGAGTGTTGTCGAATGTCCACCCTCGTTGAGAGGAAGGTGTGTTGTTTCTTCTCATGAAGACTAACCCCCCTGGCCAAGGGTTTCCTGGATCAGTCACATGAGGTGACTGAGTGGGTAATGTATTGTCGGACCTGCTAAGAGAAGAAACATCACACACGTAATCGTAAGACTATGGCAGAGGTTGTGTGACTTCGGACAGTAGTTGTGTGCTACTTTGTGGATGTGTTCCACTGGTGGAGGCTATGTAACTCCGGACAGTAGTTGTGTGCTACTTTGGTGGTTGTGTACCACTAGCAAAGACTATGTGCCTCTGAATAGTAGTTGTGTGCTCCTACAATGGATGTGTTCCACTGGCGGCAACTGTGTGTCGCTAGATAGTAGTTTTGTACTACTTGGCAGCAGTACTAATATATTGGATGAAATTGTAGTAGTTGTGTGCTACTAGCTAATTGTCATGGAGATTACCAGATCGCTTGGATATAGTTTTGTGCTACCATTTGATCGCAGAGATTGTCTCTGATGATTCAAGCTACCGAAGGCAATGTAACAGTAGTGTGCCTGCTATCAGATTGCAAAGTAGTCAGTGGACTACTAGATGAAGACATCATGAAAGATACCTCTCTAGCTAAGAGGGAGTGTTGATGTTTGGTAGCTACGGGAGGAACCCTTCCTCCAATGTAAACCTATATTAGATGCGGGAAGATTCTAGAAGTCCAGGAAGACCATTAAACAACAAGAAGTTCTTAGAAGAGAATTCGACTCACCCAGGAATTAATTTAGTTAATTAAGACTCCCAGATGAGAATTCATCCCAGGAAGAAGTGATTGAAAGATTATAAATAGGTGACATCTTGGCTCATTTGGAAAAACAACACACTCTCACTCACTGAGGTAAAAGGTGTGCAAGTCTGAAGAAGGAAGGGTGACGCAGTAACCTAGTCTTGGACCTATTTTGGTGGTGATCTCTCTCTCTCTTGTGCACTATCTCTCCTAGAGGGTGTGTTATCCCTGTATGGTGCTACTACAGTTGTGGAGCCACTGCTAGGTGCTAACCTTGTGCTAGGTTTTGATTCTTGTTTGTAAGCTTTAAGGAACTAGTGAATGGTTGGACTTTGTGAAAGGAATTCATCTAAGAAAAGTTGTTGAGTTTTTCCCCCATTTGGGGTTTTCCCATGATAAATCTCTTGTGTACTTTGTCTACTATTTATTTTGTTGCTATGGTATAATTGTTAATGCTAACTAAGTAAAGAACTTTGTTGCTCTATAAGTAAAGGAAAATCTAACAATAGTTTGTAGAAATTGTACCTAATTTTCTCAACCATTGAATCCCTAGAACAACTACACCTCTAATGGGAATGGCATACATTTGACTTTCCAAATTATACTCCCCCATACTTAGTTTAATGTTGTGGCATTTTCCCACACAATCAATGCTCCCTCCATTAGCAACCAAAACTTAAAAATAGTTTAATGTTGTGGCATTTTCCCACACAATCAATACTCCCTCCATTAGCAACCAAAACTTGAAAATTTGTCACAGGATATACAAAACAATTGAAGCACTCTACTAATCTTTTATCAATGAAGTTATGGGTACTACCCGAATCAATGAGCACTATAACATTTTTCTTCTTAATGTGACCTACAATCTTCAAGGTTTAAGGTGCTAACAACCCTACCAATGCATGAACAGATATTTCACACATGTTTGAATCAATGTTGTGCACAATTTCAGCCTCTATTTTCTACATTTGAAATTGACAAGGTCTTCCTTGCTTCTTTGTGTAGATGCCTCCACTATCTCTTTATCATTATTTTCCAAGGTGAACAATTTTGTTTCTTGACATTTATGTCCTTTTGACCATTTGTTGTTACAACCAAAGTAGTCATTTTGTTCTTTTTTCCTTCAATTGCTTCTGTGATATTCAAATAAGTTGAGGTAAGGTTGTCTTATGAACCCCAAAACGATCTTTGCTTCCTACATGTGCTCGAACTGTAGACTTGAGTGTAGCCTTATTATTGGCTTGAATGTGACGAGCAAATTGCATAACTTCCATAATATTTTCAGAGTGTTTTAGGAAAATCTCATGTTTAATGTCTTCTTTTAATCCACCCATGTAAACTTCCAACAAATGTTCATCACTTATGTTATCCACTCTTGTGGCCAATACCTGAAATTCTAAATTATAATCTTCAATATCACCCAAGTGTTTGATTCTTGTCAATTGACTAAAGTAATCTTGTTTCAAAACTTTATCATATTGTGCTTCTAAGTCTTTTGTAAATAAATCATAAATATGATTATAAGAATGGGACTTCCTTTTAAGTACCCATTGATATCATTGTTATGGTTTTATCTCAAACTTAAAAGTTGTTATGTGAATACTTTGTTTATCATCCATAATATTATGCAGTTCAAAATATGGTTCTATTTTTTTTTACCTAGATAAAGACCTTTGTTCTATGAAACTTCTTTAATTCAGCCTTGGAAAGGTTCCCTCTTTTTGAAAACTATCCATAAATAACTCCACTTTTAGAGTTAAATCCCCCTAGACAATTCTTATTATTGAGAAGTTGTTCAACCTGAATACTGCATTTATTTTCATGTGTCCCTTCAGACACCTTATCAATTTTAAGGAGCCTCCCATTTAAGGCTTCTATAATCTTATATTCCATATGTTCCAACTTTCTAACCATCTTCTATTCCATATGTTCCATCTTTCCATCCATCTTATGTTCTAATTGTTCCATCTTTATTTCCATATATGTTTGAGTATTCACCAAATCAACCTTTTTCATTGACCTATCATTAAAATTCGTTGATTTGACTGTCCAATTTAAATAGTTGGCTTTGTGTCTCCTCATTTTCTTCATGAGTCGTGGAGGAGCCTTTTTGAGGTTTAATTGAGGAAGTAAATTTTGGATATTTCTTTGGAGTCGTGGGAAAGCGTTATTGGGTCCCAAGGGCAAGGGAGTTTCAGGTGTCATACTACCCAACTACCCAGGTACTAGAGAGTCGTCTCCCCAAGTGGTGTTCTCGATGTACTATAGCAATGAGACAGTCGAATAGCTTATCTAAGAATGGTTTCAGGGATACCTAGGGGACTTCTTATATACCCAAAGGTACATGGAAGTGAGATTTTGTCTACAGGTATTTTCTAATGTGGTAGTACTCGAAGGGGTACCGGCAAGGGTTACAAGGGTTTCCAACAAGATGAAACAATGTGTTTCCAACCCAACCACATGAAACCATATGTATTTCATGTGTGTATTCATACCCGACTATAGTTTTACCCGCTTAACACAGATCACGTGTTATTTAAAAACATCGAAACACATCTTTAAAAAAAAAAAAAAAAGTGAACTTGCTAACCATTGAAAAATCTCTTAAAATCACCAAAAAATAACTTGTGCAAAAAACCTAACTTCCACAAGCAATATATCATAAAGTATAATGAGTCAAAATATGAAAAAAAATCCACATGTACTTCATTGTGTCAACTTAGGATTTTGAAAATTTCAGAGTCAGAAACTTCACTAAAACAAAGTTACGATGAAAATGTCAAGATAATTGATTTCATGATTAGTCACAAGTCGTCTTCCATGGACTATATCTCCAAATGTATAGCGAACCAAAACTTGAAATTTTGACCACCTGCACTATGACATTTCTTGGTCTCCACACAATTTCATTGTCTGGAACTTCCCAAAAAATGTTATAACGAAAATTCCAAGATGACTTGTTTAAAATTGATTTTAGGATGAGTCACAAAACCTATATTCCATAAGATATATCTCTAAAAGTATAAAGAATCATAACCTGAAATTTTTACCAAACATATTGTGATGTCTCGTGAGTAACCTCCAAATTTCATTGTTTAAATCGTCCCAGAGAAAAAGTTACGGCGAAAATGCCAAGATCACTCACTTGAAGTAGAAAAACCCTAAAATTGATGCTCTGATACCAAATGTTAAGAACCAAGCACCTTGACAATGATAAAAAGTAAATAAATACAGTGAAAAAAGTCAACTTTGAGGGGGAAACATTTTTTTACAATATATCCAATTTACAAGGGTACAATTATAATGAAAGGGTAAAATGAAAAGTTCTAGCCGACCTATTAATATAACAAATAAACTAATAATGAATGCTTATTATGGCCTTAACATAGGGGCCTAATGGCCTTAACACCTTTAGAATAAGATCCAGAACCATTCATTGGAAATTCAAGTCCAGGTACAAATAGAGATACAAATTTCATCCTAGCAACACAATAAGTAAACACAAAAGCTAGGGTGGGGGCAGCATACCCACATGTTTAACATTTGGACCTAGTAGGTGTTATATAAAGACGTTGCAATATTAGTAACAAAGCAAATAACAAAGGTAGTAGTTTCTCTTGAGCATATCGATCTTAAGATTAGACATACGCAAATATGGAATCAACAAAGAGCAAAACTTGGCACAAGAAAACGATGTTCCGTCCCACGACTTCTGGCATGATAGACCAACACTCTAGAGGTTTGTGAGCTCTTAATCCACTATACAAAAATGCAATCATTCATAGTCTCTTTATTATATATGTACTTAACTTAGACTTTCTCTTTTAAAATGATGTATCTACCTACAATAGAAAACTAAATTCCTATCACATAATAACGCAATAATAACCCTTGATAATAACACGATAATAGAAAACCAAATTCCTATCAGATAATAACACAATAATGACCCTTGATAATAACGCGATAATAGAAAACCAAATTCCTATCATCATTCCCATCATTATGAATGGAAAGGAGCATTACACCAACCAATCATGGAAGATAGAGACGCAATAATAACCCTTCAGGAATAGTTGTGATGTCCTAAAGGGCAGCATAACAAAATAATTTGTTTAAGCTAAGCAGACATTTTTGTGCATAAATTAAATCTGAAGACTAGTGATAGAATATTTGATCTTCTAATTTTTTTGTCAACCGAGATATAGCTAGCTTACATGAGATTCGTATGCAGATGAACAAACATGAACGGGTTGATCTTCAACTCGAGAAGAATGTAGACACATAAGCAGGAATGAGGGCAGAGGTTTCAAATCAGAGCATGTAAAGCGACATTGTTCAAGTTGTCCAGGTCTGTCAAGCGATATTATAATATGTATATTCAATTGTCTTTATATATATAAATAGAGCACACCGCAAAACCAATTAGTTGTTTGTTATGAGTGGTCCTCACTTGGCTCAACTACTGCAATTTCATCAATTGCAATGAATACAAATTGAATGCATGGATACAGAACCGACTTGTTGGTTGCGTCCAGTCCTCACTTGCCTCAACTATTGCCAATTCATCGATTGCAATGAATACATATTGAATGCATGCCTATATCTATACAAGGTTATTAATCGAGTTTTAAATGTGTTGCGCAGGGTTCTTAAATGAAATTTGTAAGAGGCACAACCAACAAACACGCCGATTACCCGTCAAAGTTCTCTCACCGCTAAAGTCATTTATCCTAGCGAGCCCCAAGGATGGATTCGCTGAAAGGCAACTACACTACCTGCTCCATTTCCAGAATTGGGGCCCAACCACCTCCCAACTCAAAGTGTTGGGGTGCTGGAATTAAAGAGTTTGCAAGGGTTAGATAAAAGGATACTGAGATTGAATACCAACTTGGGGTGGGGTGGCCCATACTATAATCAATCAAATGGATGGCGAACCCACTCATTTTCTATTGTTTATTAATAATAGGGTCGGTTGGTTCATGAAATAGACTATCTATGACAAAAAAAAAAATTAATGAAGCAATAGAAAAAATTTGAAACAAATGGCAATGTTCAATTTGTAGTTGACAGAAGACAAATGAACTTGAGAGACCTCCCCCTTAAAAGAAGGCCTTTAACGTAATTAAAAATTAAAACATGAAACACTATCGAAAAACATAAAAGTGGTTAGTAATAACTCATTTTCAGGTATTGAATTTAATAATATTAACAAAATTAAATGAACCTACCTTTATTACCCAATTTCACAACCAAACACTGAATTATTTAGTAATGCGATAGGATCACATTCTCATTACTCCTATTGGCTTTCCACATTAATTGTATCAATGCCAAAAATATTAAAACTTTGACCAAGGAAAGGCTAGGCTGATGAAAACTAGAGCGCGAACGCGAAAGAAAAAGAAGAGAGTGCGCCACTGATTGATCTCAAGACCTGCCCCTTTCCCTTCCAACTTCAAGGCTCGATTGAGTAGTGTATGAAAAATACGTGTGGGGATCTAACCTCAAGGCTATGATAAAGGCATGCCACAGTAAGCAATTCACAAAGAAATAGTGGTGTCGATCTTTAACGCAGGCTCGAACACCTTTGTCCGAATATTCCGCTCCGAGTACTTCTAATGTCTTGCTATAAGAAATTGGAGAAGACAAACTTGAACAGAAGCAGTCTCCGTTCATCTTTTCCACCTCTTTCCTAAAACAAATGGAGCTTGATAGAGAGTATAATACTCTAACAAATGGTAAAAGGGTCTCATTTTATTTGTGTAATTTGCACCCTCATTTCTCAGGGTCTTTTTTAACAGGAGCGTTAAATTCTTAAAAACATTCAGCTAATCAATGTCTATGAAGTGCAGAGTAGTATTTAAAGGACCAACCACATTAAACATCATTTTGCATGGTGGAGTGGCATTCTTCAAGCAAATGTTAAAAGGAATGAAATAAATATAATACCATGTTTTGGATAAAATACCAACCCAGATTTAATTCTCACAAATAATATATTGAACTCTTAACAAGTATATTATTGTAACTGCTCAAAGAGTCTTGATGTTGACTTAACCTTGTATCTAAAAAGTATGAAATTTAACATAAATACATGTTCTAGAAATTTCCACAAAATATGTTCCTTAGTCAACAAAAACCCTAGCATGCCATCTAAATATTTGCATAAGTATCCATAAAACAAATTTGCCAATAACAATCTTAGGCATGCCCCTATTACTTATCCGTTATATTGTAAATGCGTGCCCCGGTGTTGATTTCAATCTAAAGCAGCAGCATAAGATAATATTTTCGTAACAAAATTTGACT
>JASDQU011378424.1:9816-20538 GCA_032191745.1 Picea mariana | reverse complement strand
GTGACAAATTTTCAAGTTTTGGTTGCTAATGGAGGGAGTATTGATTGTGTGGGAAAATGCCACAACATTAAACTATTTTTAAGTTTTGGTTGCTAATGGAGGGAGCATTGATTGTGTGGGAAAATGCCACAACATTAAGCTAAGTATGGGGGAGTATAATTTGGAAAGTCAAATGTATGCCATTCCCATTAGAGGTGTAGTTGTTCTAGGGATTCAATGGTTGAGAAAAGTAGGTACAATTTCTACAAACTATTGTTAGATTTTCCTTTACTTATAGAGCAACAAAGTTCTTTACTTAGTTAACATTAACAATTATACCATAGCAACAAAATAAATAGTAGAAAAAGTACACAAGAGATTTATCATGGGAAGACCCCAAATGGGGGAAAAACTCAACAACTTTTCTTAGATGAATTCCTTTCACAAAGTCCAACCATTCACTAGCTCCTTAGAGCTTACAAACAAGAATCAAAACCTAGCACAAGGTTAGCACCTAGCAGTGGCTCCACAACTGTAGTAGCACCATACAGAGATAACACACCCTCTAGGAGAGATAGTGCACAAGAGAGAGAGATCACCACAAAAATAGGTCCAAGACTAGGCTACTGCGTCACCCTTCCTTCTTCAGACTTGCACACCTTTTACCTCAGTGAGTGAGAGTGTGTTGTTTTTCCAAATGAGCCAAGATGTCACCTATTTATAATATTCCAATCACTTCTTCCTGGGATGAATTCTCACCCGGGAGTCTTAATTAACTAAATTATTTCTAGGGTGAGTCGAATTCTCTTCTAAGAACTTCTTGTTGTTTAATGGTCTTCCTGGACTTCTAGAATCTTCCCGCATCTAATATAGGTTTACATTGGAGGAAAGGTTCCTCCCGTAGCTACCAAACATCAACATTCCCTCTTAGCTAGAGAGGTATCTTTCATGATGTCTTCATCTAGTAATCCACTGACTACTTTGCAATCTGATAGCAGGCACACTACTGTTACATTGCCTTCGGTAGCTCGAATCATCAGGCACAATCTCTGCGATCAAATGGTAGCATGAAACTATATCCAAGCGATTTGGTAATCTCCATGACAATCAACTAGTAGCACACAACTACTACAATTTCATCCAATATATTATAACTGCTGCCAAGTAGTACAAAACTACTGTCTAGTGACACACAATTGCCGCCAGTGGAACACATCCATTGTAGGAGCACACAACTACTATTCAGAGGCACATAGTCTCCGCTAGTGGTACACAACCACCAAAGTAGCACACAACTACTGTTCGGAGTTACACATCTTCCACCAGTGGAACACATCCACCGAAGTAGCACACAACTACTGTCCGAAGTCACACAACCTCCGCCATAGTCTTACGACTACGTGTGTAATGTTTCTTCTCTTAGCAGGTCCGACAATACATTACCCACTCAGTCACCTCATGTGACTGATCCAGGAAACCCTTGGCCAGGGGGATTAGTCTTCATGAGAAGAAACAACACACCTCCCTCTCAACAAGGGTGGACATTCGACAACACTCCAAGCTTGTCCCTGAAGTAATCATACTTCACTCTTGACAAGGGCTTGGTGAGAATGTCCACTATCTTCTCATCTGTGAATATGTACTGGAGATCCAAAACTCCTCTCTACACCATGTCACAGATGTAATGATATTTTATCTCTATATGCTTAGACATGTCATGGAATACAAGGTTCTCGGTAAGCTTCACACAACTTTGATTGTCACAATGTATCAAAGTTGGCTCCAATTCTAGATCAAATATCCTAGCTAGCAACTTCCGGAGCCACACTGCTTCACGACTTTCCACACTTAGTGCGATATACTCTGCTTCTGATGTACTGAGTGCCACTGATGTTTGCTTCCTGCTCAAATCATGATATCATTCCTAATCCAAGACTAAAACAACATCCAGAAGTACTCTTCCGATCCATTACACTCCCTACCCAGTCAGAATCTATATATCCCTATAGCTTCACATCTCCACTTGAGACATATCTCAACCCATATCCAAACGTACCACGAAGGTACCTCAACATATGCTTTGCTGCCATCCAATGTAACTGTCTAGGTTCAACCATGTGTTGACTCAAGGTGTTCACTGCAAAGCATATGCATGGCTTGGTGTTAACCAGGTACATCAAGGATCCAATCAACTGTTTGTACATCATGGGATCCAATCAACTATCTGTACATCATGGGATCCACCAAATATAAATATTTGTCACTCAAGAGCTTCAGATTTATCGCCATAGGTCTGGTCATGGACTTGCAATCCATCATCCTGAATTTCTTTAGGATTTCAACAGTATATTTTCCTTAGCTAAGGAAAATCTCATCTAATCTCTGCCATACATCCAATCCCAAAAAGTAATGCATCAAAACTAGATCCTTCATCTCGAACTCTGAAGCGAGCTCCCTCTTACACCCATCAATGAGCTGCTCATCCCTTGTTAGAAATAGATCATCTACATATAGAACCAATATCAATGGGCATCCATCCTCAACCTTATAGTAGAGGTTAGGATCTTCCTCACTCTTGGTAAATCCCAGGCTCATCAAATATCCATCTATCCTAGCATACCATGACTTGGGTGCTTGCTTCAGTTCATACAAGGCCTTCTTCAATCTGCACACATGGGACTTGTTCCCATGGATCATGAAGCCTTGTGGCTATTCTATGTACACTTCTTCCTCTATTACATCATTCAAGAGCGTAGTATTGACGCCCATCTGGTGTAATTTCCATCCCATTGCGGAAGCAATCACAATGATTGATCTAATGGAAGTGTATTTTGCTACAAGAGAAAAAGGTTTTTCATAGTCTTCTCCCTCTTTCTGGGAGAACCCTCTAGCCACAAACCTTGCCTTATACTTCTCTATGTTGTTGTCTGCAACATGCTTGATCTTGTATGTCCATTTGGAAGTCACAACTAACTTCTGTTCTGGTCTCAAAACGACCTCCCATACACCATTCTTCATGATGGACTGATACCCCTCCATCATGGGATCCTTCCATTCTAGCTTCTCAACAACTTCTTCAAAAGTGGAAGGTTCTGAATCAATGATGTTTCTCATTAGTGCCACATAGATGGAAAACTTATGTGGTCTCTTTCTCTCTCTAAAGGAAACTTTGGGAGCTACATGTCCTTCAACTTCCTACAAGGTGTTTCGAAGCCAAGCTGGTCTCTTCCTGATAGCCATAGCTTCTTCAGGTAGATCTACATGCCTTTTTGACTCTACCATATCATTCTGGACTTCTGGGATGGCTTCTTCAGGTGTAGAGTCTACCATGACTGCATCTTTGGGAGCCTCTTGCTCTATTTGGTCCTCATCCATGTGACATTCCCTTGATCTTCTGAAGGCTTCATCTTTGTCAAATGTTACATCTTGCCTGATCTCGATTTGTCTTTGCCCTAGAATGTAAATACTATAGGCCTTCGAAGTCTCACTGTATCCAATGAATGTGCCCTTTTATCCTGAAGGTTCCAATTTCGTTCTCTTTTCCTTGGGAACATGTATAAACATTGGACAACCAAAAATCCTCAAGTGATTGACTTCTGGCTTCTTTCTGGTGAACACCTCTTTAGATATCTTGTTCCCCAATATCTTATGAGGGCTTCTGTTATGCACGTATACAACTGTACTGGATTCTTCTGCCCATAAGTGCATGGGTAGGCCCTGGTCATGTATCATCGCTTTTGCTGCTTCTATGATGGGTCTATTCTTTCTTTCTGCAACCCCATTCTGCTGGGGGTTGTAGGGAAATGTAAGCTCCCTCTTAATCCCTACTTCTTGGAAAAAGTCTTTAAACTCCTTTGAGGTGTACTCACCTCCATTTTCAGATCTCAAAACTTGAATCTTCCTCTTAGAGAGATTCTCAACTAAATTTTTGGACTCTTGAAACTTGTTAAATACTTCATCTTTTGCTTTCAAGAAGTAGATACATGTCTTCTTGGAATAGTCGTCTATGAACAACACCTAGTATACAAAGTTTCAAAGTAATGGAACCATCATTTTCCCACATACATCAGAGTGTATGATCTCCAAAATACCTTTGGATTTTCTATCACTGCTTGTAAATATTCCCTTAACATTCTTTCCAAGTGCACAACCTTTGCATACTTCGTCATGGTCTATCTGGATTTCTGGTAGACCTGTAACTATTTTTCTCAAAACTAATAATGCTCTATAGTTCAAGTGAGCAAGCCTTTGGTGCCATTGAAACTAACACTATTGTGTACAAGGGCTTGTTCTTGGTGTCCCTTCAACTTATACAATCCTCCCTCTCGGACACCAATCACAATGGCTTTATTTATGCTTGAATTCTTGGGCCATAGAAGGACTTGGCCATCCACAAAAGCTACCCTAAAGCCTTTATCTTCTAAATCTAAAATAGATAGAAGATTCTTCTTTAAGCCTTGTACAAATAATATATCTTTAATTGAAAGAGGGTTACATGAATCAAGTTGTAAGGAGGCTTCTCCAATGCCTTTGATTGCATGTTTGGAATCGTCTCCAAGAACCACTTGAAGTGAAGAGTCATTTTATGTTAATTTTGATAGAGTTTCTAAATCCGATCATATGCTTGGAAGCATCGCTATCTATGAGCCAAGTATCGCTTCCTTGAGTGATGGTTCTGGTGAGTGCTGAAACGAATACAAACTCTTCATCCTTGGGTTTGTGCTCTTCAACATTAGTTGCATGTGCATGGTTCTTCTTCTTCTTTTCTTTCTCATGTTTGTGAGGACATTGTGCGGCATAAGGTCCCATCTTCTTGCAATTGAGGCATTGAACCTTTGAAACATCCCTCTTACAACATGGCTTCTTAGACTTCCTTGAACTTCCCTCTTCTCTTTCCTTTCTCTTCTTCACTTGTGTTGCAATTGCTTTGTTTTCCTCATCATCTACCTTTTGTTTCTTGGACATCAATCTAGATTCCTCTTGAGAGCAATTTTCCCATAACTTGTCAAACTTGGGTAACTTCCTTCTTGCACAAATTCCTTGGACAAATAGGTCCCAAGAGGGAGGGAAACCATTTAACGTAGTGGTTACTAGTTCAACATCTTCTACTAGATCTCCAATGACAACTAACTGGTCTTTGATATGTGAGATCCTTGTAAAGAAGTTGGCTATCGTCTCAGACTTGTTCATAGTCACATTTCTAAGTTGATGCGGTAGGGTAAGCTTCCGACTGGTGTTCTTTCTTACGTAGAGTCTATTTATGGAATCAAACATCTCCTTTGCAGTCTTTAGTTCTGATACATTGGGTATCAGGTGATCCTTGATTGAGTCTATCAAGGTCCTCTTGGCCTTGACTTCATTCTTCTTGAACTTTGCGTTTGCTTCTTCGTCTTTGGGTTTTGGAAGCATCTTCTTGATGTGATCCAATAATTCATTATGTTCTAGAATGAGTTGTATTCTATGAGTTGTATCTAAGAGGGAGTGTTGATGTTTGGTAGCTACGGAAGGAACCTTTCCTCCAATGTAAACCTATCTTAGATGCGGGAATATTCCAGAAGCCCAGGAAGACCATTAAACAACAAGAAGTTTTTAGAAGAGAAGTCGACTCACCCAAAAATTAATTAAGTTAATTAAGACTCCCAGATGAGAAGTCAGCCTAGGAAGAAGTGACTGGAAGATTATAAATAGGTGATGTCTTGGCTCATTTGGAGAAACAACACACTCTCACTCACTGATGTAAAAGTTGCGCAAGTCTGAGGAAGGAAGGGTGGCATACTAGCCTAGTCTTGGATATATTTTGGTGGTGATGTCTGTCTCTTGTGCACTATCTCTCCTAGAGAGTATGATATCTATGTATTGTTCTAATGTAGTTGTGTAGGTACAACTAGGTGCTATGATTTTTCTAGGTTTTGATTCTTGTCTGTAAGCTCTAAGGAGCTAGTGAATGGTTGGAATTTGTGAAAGGAATTCATCTAAGAAAGGTTGCTGGATTTTTCCCCCATTTGGGGTTTTCCCAGGATACATCTCTTGTGTACTTTGTCTACTATTTATTCTGCTGCTATGGTATAATTGTTAATTTTAACTAAGTACAGAACTCTACTACTCTATAAGTAAAGGAAAATCTAACATAAAGGACCCACTCATCCCACATTTGGCTGAGAAGAAGACAACCAAAGAGATGTGGGATACATTAAGACATTTGTATGAGGCTTAGAATGAAAACCTGAAGATGGCCTTGAAGGATAAACTACATGACATGAAGATGGCTATGGGTGAGGGTTTTGCATCCTATCTTACCCAAATAGCTCAGGTTAAGGACGAGTTATCTGCAGTAGGGGAGGTCATCTCAAAACCAGAGTTGGGAAGGATAGCCTTGAAGGGCTTCATGAAGGTGTGGGATGTCTTCATGAAGTGCATGGTGGGTCGGAAGAATTTTCTAGATTAGAGTAGACTATGGGACGACTTCACTTAGGAAAATATTCAGATGGGATCTCAAAGTGGTGGATAGAAGGAAGACAAAGCTGATGAGAATGATGATCTTGTAGCAAAGGGAAAGGGGAAGAAGAAAGGGAGTTCTGGGAAGGACTTGAGTAAAGTCAAATGCTACTACTGTAACCAGTTGGGGCAACTCAATTCTCAGTGTCCTGAGAAGAAGAAGAAGAAGAAATAACATGAGGGGCCTGATACAACAACAACAACAACTATGGAGAACTTTTCATCCAAGTTCGATACATAATTTTCTTTGGCCACTCTAGTATCCAATGTCAATAGTGTTGGATTTGTGGGTGATAGAAGGTGGATTGTTGATAGTGGAGCCTCTTGTCACGTGACAAGAATATGTCGTATATTCCTCAGTATCACACAGACAGGTCCTGGTTAGATGGTGGAGAGTGAAGGAGGTATGGAACGAGCTGTACATGGAGTTGGAAGGATTAGATTTTGACTTGAGTATGGAGGAATCCTGGAGGTTGGAGGAGTTCTGTTTTTTTTGGGGTTGAGGCTTAAACTGCCCTCGGTCTTAGACTTGGAAGATGTTGGATATTCTACATTGTTCAATAGGGGACATGTATTTATCTATAGGGAGGGAGTGGATTTGTTAGAACCACAACTAATTGGTGGTCGGATGGATATGTTGTACATGGTGTGAGGACAACCTACAAGTTATGATTAAGAGTTGGATGAGGAGAAAGAGGCTCCTGAGACTGCAGTGGTACCAAAGGTCCAGTCTTGCATTCCGAGGGAAGAGAGGGAGTCTCTTTAGATGACCGACAAGAGGCTCAACTGGTGTGCGCAAATAGAAGCTTAGAGTGGGAGGATGGACTCTCCGAGGAGCTCAGGGTTCAAGGTAGCTGTTAGGAGGATTTCTTCTGGTTCGAGTTCTGTGCAGGTGTTGGGGTTGGATCTAGGTTCGGAGGGATATCCTACTGCAAAGAGTGTGATGGGACAAGATGTCGGTGATGGAAGCGAGTTCATCCCTCGCTAAGAGGGAGTGTTAGCTTTTATAGCTCGAGAGGTACTCCACATGTTTTTTCCTGTATGCATAAGTGACCTTGTATTTACACTACTAGGCACTTGACTTTGCAATAGGCTTTTATAAAGTTGTAATAAAGTGACTTATTATAAAATTTACCTTATATTATTAAAGTGAATTTATGTCATAAAGTGCACTTATGTCATAAACTAGGTTTTTGTACTTTAATATTTTAAGTGATCTATTTTGGAGGGAATGAATCATGTCCCTTGATCTTGTAATGACAAGATTAGATCTTGGCCATTGGATTTAGGGATGGGGAAGCTGAAAGGTCACTTTTAGATTATAAGAATATGCCTAGGGTAGTGTGAAAGACAAGAAAAAAAGAAGATTGAGAGAGATTTGAGAGAGAGCTTGAAGGAGAGCGAGTAGACGATTTGGCACAATCACCAAGAGATATTGGGCACAAATCCAAGGTGAAACCTCTATTTAGAACTATTGTAGTGTTTTGTTAAGAAAGAGGTTGTACTGTATAGATCCTTACAGGCCGTACAACAAAAAAGTGGGTTTAATAGAGGTTATTGAGGGCACAATTTTCAAGGCAGCATGAGGATTTTTCTGTTGAAGAATGGACCTACATGAGGGAAGGTACAACAATTTTTGAGGGCACAATTTTTAAGGTGTTGATATTCAACAAGGCCGTACAACTGTACAGACTGTGGCATGAGTTTCTAGACAACAAGTTGAGGGACAATTTTGTGTTTGTAAGTGATTCTCTTGGTTGCTAAATGTATTACTACTGATATTTGTACTTTCTTGAAGCTGCTCATATAAATGTCTATGATTGGGTTTCCCCACATTGGGGTTTTCCCTGGATGGTTGCCAAAATTTCTGAGTTTTTAAATGGATTTGTGACTGCTGTTCATTGTTATTTTCCACTGCAAATGTGCTTAGTAATGTGTGTTTATGCTTATGAAGCATACATGTGATGTGGTTTATTTTCATTAAAGACCGAAATCGATTTTTTACTAAGTGTGTGACATTAGCTCTTTGATGGTGTTCTTATGTCACTGATTTTCTACAACAACAACCTACATTTTGAATAGATCACAAATTAGAGTGAACAACAACAAGACACCTTATAAATTATGGAAAGGTATACAAACTACAATCAAATAATTCATAGTATTTTGGAGCAAGTGCTATATAAATAGAAATGAATATAATTTAGGAAAATTTGATTCCAGAAAAGATGAAGGTATCTTTCTTGGTTATGCATTTGGAAGTGTTATCACTCCATAAATTTCGTGATATTCATGAGCGTTGCTCTTAGGACGAAGTCTCTTGGCTTATTGACTTCCTCAATGATTTTGTCTCTCCCTCCATTTTTACACCATCCTTCATTCATCATCCCGCTGCACCATTCATTCCATTACACCATCCACTTCATCATTCACCCACTAATTCTTCCCTGAATAAAATAAAGTTACATAACCTAGAATAGATAATAAAATAAAATATTAATTAGTTTAATAACTAATTAAATTAATAATATAAATAATTAGTAATTAGGTTAAAGTGATTAGGTTAGTAATTAGGTTAGTGTAATAATAATAATAATAAATTAAAATAATTAATCAATAAAACAATTAAAAACAAAAAACAAAACATTATAAAAATTAAAAAATTAAAAATAAAAAAATAAATAAAAAAAACAAATAAAAATAAAACAACAAATAAAAACAAAAACTAAACAAATACACTCTATATCCTAAGTTTACTAATGTCACCTCCCTATTATTTCAGACCCCTCATCCCATTTAACCAAAAGGGGGGTTTGAAAAGTGGTGTTTACTATTTACAAGTTTTACAACATGTCACCTCCCTATTATTTCAGACCCCCCCTCCTAAACCACTTACAACCAACTCCCCCTTCGAAAACCACTTTCCCCCCTCCGAAAACCGTTTCTACACATATTTGCACAGTTTGACCAGCCGTCTTCCGAGGAATATTCCAGGAAAATGAGGACGAATTTTGAGAATCCGGAGGAGGTTTTTGATCCAAACAGGATAAGTAAAAATATCCTCTCCCATATTTTTCATATCTGTTACGAAATGGGAGAATAGAGAGCATCTTTGAGCCCTATTTTTTGGGATTCTGAATTTTCCTGTTTGACACATATTTTTCAAATGCAGATCCCAGGTAAATGGAGATGAATATCAAGGAAATAAGAGACATTTTTGCTCAAAACAATATGATATACAAAAACCTTCTCCATATTTTACACAACTATCATGATTTGGGAGATACAAACTTATAATTGTAGCATTATTGTTTGTAGCAGGTTGGTCTATTTTTGGGGAATACAATTTCAAATTTTAATGTAACAAGTTGCTATTTTTGGGGAATTAGTTAGATCCGACCTCCTGAGCCTGGGGGATGATTTTTCCTATATATATTTGTGATTTTGATGTAAAATGGGGAAAAACAAGCGGAGATAGCAGATCCATTGATGTGAAGCAACTACCTGAGTTGTATGTAATCAAATTTCAGTAATACAGTTATAAAAATTGCAGGATTCTCGTGTTACTTGTACTGGTGAAGTGTATCTTCATTTTTGTCCTTTTGTTTCCTCTGTTTTTCACATGTTATTTATCAATTTCCTGATTACCTTAAGAAGCAAACAAACATAATTTGTGGAAAAATGCACTCTGTTTCCGGCTTTAGGATAATCTTTATGTTTTCAACTTGATGATTAATTCCAAGATTCTTAATTGCCCTGGTGTAGTAAGATCCTCTCACCTTTTTCTTCAAAACTATCTCAATTTTGAAAATCGAGTTTAGGTACCTATCTTTACCTATAGGGTTGCCTGTAGATATGACTTGATTGCAAGTCATCCTGACTCTATTGCCCAATGGCTTTCCCTTGATTTTCTTTCCAAACTAATTTAAAAACCAAACCCAATGCTTTCATAACTAGCCTAAAATTTCAGAAGAACATAGCTAAATCAGATAGAGAGATCCCTCTCTGAAGCATGGATGGTTAGATCCCGCTTCAAAAGTGGTTTTGTAGTTACCTCTGTCTATTTCTTTCTTAGCCTTAGAAATTACAGAGTGCTAACATGAAGCAAGGCCTACAAATGCTACAACAAAAGACTACACAAGGTTGTAGATAGTATTGATGTAAGAGTAGATGAAGTAATACCTCAAAAGGAAAAGTCACAAACAAATGAATATCTAGAGTAGACAATCTACAAAGAATGAGAAAATG